>JANHGB010053988.1:0-15637 GCA_026283785.1 Coracopsis vasa
GAGCCATCCCTGGCAGTGCTCAACGCCAGGTTGGATGGCGCTTTGAGCAACCTGCTCTAGTATCAGGTGTCCCTGCCTGTGACAGGGGATTGGAACTGGATGAGCTTTAAGGTCCCTTCCAACCCAGACCATTCTGTGATTCTGTGCGTGTCTGTGCTGGTCCTTCAGCTTTTCTCTGCTTTAGGATATATTTATTGGGTTGTATTTATTGGTGACAATTTGGGCATGAATGCTTTTTACCCCTTCTCCATCAGCTTGTACACAGCCACATGCATCCCTCTTGTACCAGTTTTTGAGTTATGCAATAAACTGATTTGGGACCTGTCCCAGGTTAAAAATAACTCTTTTCCTCATCAGACTTTGGCAGATGACGTAGCTTACACATTCAGGTGGTTTTGCTTGTATTCAGTAGAACAATATGTAATAAGTAGATGAAAAACCATGTGTGAGCAAGTGCCTATGCTGAAGTGTAAAACACGAGAGAATAATACATGAATATTACATTATAATACTGATATTGAATCCTAATGCTCAGATAAGTCTCTTGGAACTCAGGATGTTTTAGCAAGAAGAGATAAGGGCCAAATCCATTAGCTCTGGTGAGATGTGGATCTGTTTACCTTTGGATTTCATGAAGCCAGGCGCTTCATGAAGCATCCCAAGCAGCCATTGCACTGGGTTAAATACTGCTGAGGGAAGCGGGGACAGGAAGAGCTCATAGCAAAATGGAGAAGGGAGTTTGGCAATGAGACTGTTGTTCAAGTGGGAAGATCAGGTGCGTATTGTGTGTATCATTCTTGAAAGGTTTTTATTTACGTACCTTAGATCTGTGTATCTAAACATTCATGCAGATAACAACATTTTTCTCAGCCCTGAACAATGTAGACTGGGATAGATTTTTGTGGTGCTTTGCCTTAAGTGTTTTTGCCTTATATAAGTGTTTGCCTTATTCCTCAGTGACATTAAAGAAACTGTCCATGGAATAACAGTAAGCACATTAATCTTCCTATTCAAGAAGGCACAGTGTTTGGCATTAAATAGCTACGTATTACCAAAACCACTCTGGTAATAAAATCCTTTTTCTATATAAAAAAAAAAGGCCAAGTGTAAGTCTTTATTGCACACCACTTGCACACTGTGATGTATTGAAAGTCAGTATTTTAATATACTAATTAAAAAGATGCCAAGTCTACATGTTAGAGTATCCTTGAACCTTATCATTTAGGCAGCTCAGGATTTGTGGATGGAGCTAGCTGTTAAATATGGGCAGACTAATTTTGCTGCAGAAGTTAGACTAGTTTTCTTGCCCACTGTCATGGTATACGTGGTACCTGACATGAAGTGCTTAAGTTTTTAAGCCTTAAACACCTAAGCGTAGCTGAAGCATGCCTTCTGTCCTCTGGTCTATCACTTGCAAACGAGTGTTCCATTACATGCAACAGCTTTTTTTTCTCGGCAGGAAGGCTTTAAAATACAATTACCTTGGAGTCACAGTGTTATGGTTCACCTGAGCCAATTCAAGCTTGTCCCAACACTGGAAAGCGCAGTTCTGTCCTCTGCTCCAGCCACATGTGGCTGCCTCTGCCTGGGCTCTGGTGGCTACACTCATCTGACCCCCTTGTAGTCTCTTTAGGAGGAATTCACCTTAGGAAAAGAAAGGAATAGTTTCAGGCCCCTGTGTGATCAGCCCAGCAGCCAGAGCAATGGAGGGGGTGGTAGGTACACAGAGAGAGGAAGGTCAAGTCCTTTAGCAGCAGTCCCTGGTTAGGGTGGCTCAGCCATATGGTTGGGTTTCATCCTTATGTGCCGCTGCCGATCCTGCCGTGGTATTTTGTAGTTGCTGGTGTTTTGTCACTGCTAGGAGCATTGTGGAGTTGAAAGAAAGCACAGTTTTTACAGTGTAAATACCTGCTTTGTGTTTGAGTCCGAGTAGTGCGTTGAGAGGAGTGTGTAGGGCCAAGGAGTAGCATTTCTGTAGCACAGCCTTTTCTTCTCTGCTGACTGCAGCACAGCTCTAGGATAGGTGGTAAAAGGATTGTCAGATTGAATGAACGCTGGTTAGAAAGTGAACTTATCACCTGCTGCTTTCTACCCTGCTCACCACTGTGCTGGCCAAGCAGAATCGGTTTGATGCGGTACCCACTACATCAAGTGTAAGCTGGGGGATGCAGGAGCCTTCTGCTGAGGTGGTATTTTGTGGCTGCTTTAATACACCTGTTGGTGAGAGCTGGGGGAAAACACTACATGTCGTCTGGGAATACAGTGCTGTAAAATGCAGGAAAGAAGTGAAGTTTATGTTGATTATAAAGCCTCTTTGTTTATTCAGTGGTGATTACCTTCAGAGCAGTGTTTGGGCTTTGTTGTTAATTTGTACATTCAGAGTCTGTCATAGAATAGCCAATTAAAGAAAACATACATAATGAACACTTACTTTTAACCGTCCTAAAAATAGAGGTTTAGGTTAGAAGTGTTATCTCAACTTTAACTACACAGTACCATAAGCTATAATAATGTGGTAATAGCCAGAGTTGACGTAGCAGGTAATGAATCTGGAGTTGAATATAAACTTTATTATCCAATGTATGGTTTCAGCTTCAGCCTGTCTCTTGTTGTCACAAGAGTAGTATTTGCATAATTAAATAAATGATCCTAAAACTGTCTGCTCCTGTGTGGCTGTGAAATACAATGCTTCTTCCTGTCAGTGTTCAAGCTCATGCTCATGGATTATTGGAAAATGCATCACAGAAAATTAACATCAAACCTTTGGTCTTGATGAAATATACAGTAAGCAGAGGATTTACTGAACCAACAGCCTGCCTTTTGTTTCTCCTCTCAGTTGATCTATCAGCAATTCTTCATTGAAGAGAAGAATTGAAAAGGGTATTTTGAGGGCCTTTTCACACTGGCTAGAAAACTAACCCTGTGCAGTGGTAAGGAAGACTGAAGGCATTAGGTATTCTTGAAAGGTGGGAGAGATAAGCTGGTGTTCCTGTTCTTTATTTGCTTTCAGTATTTCATGAAGCGGATTGCACTAAGACTCATTGCAGTGTGTTAGCATCAAAACGCATTTCAGGGGTGTAGCTTCCACTCTCTCCCTGTGCGATGGGGGATTTTATTATTATGCATTTTCATCCTATGTCTCTTGTTGCCAAGGGCTACATTTCCTGGTTTTAATTGGGAAAATCAGTGCAACCCATGCACTGGTGTGTTCCCATTGCCATGCCCCTGGAGAAGATTGGCTCCAGAAAGGAGGTCTTTAGTTTGGAATATACACCTATAATCATTTTAGTTCTGGAAGGCACCAGTTCAATCCCTTGTTTTGGCCAAAGAAGCATTAGAAGCAAAATAGTATGATAGCATAATTTATATTTCCAGTTTCTTTTTGTTGCAACGGTGACTATGTTCTGTTGCAACAAGGTGTTATCCCAGGGCCTTCACCTTCAGCTCATGCTTCTCACTTGAGAGGTCCTTGGCTCTGTCTCCTAGAACTGGTGGAGAGAGCTGTGCTCAGTAGCTTTAATTGCTAACGAAGCTGGCAAAGCGGAGGGCATGGTGCCTAGGAGCAGCCATATGACTAAGAAGGGAGAGGGGGTGTGACCCAGCACCCTTTTGGAATATAATGAAAGACTTTACCACTTTGGGATGCTTCTATGGCTGGGAAGGAGACCAGGATTAGATGAAGAAATGAATAAACAAATTCATGCTGAATTTCACAAATTAGTTTCTCTAATGGTTCGAGACAGCCACTCAGGGCATTGAACACAGGAAAATAACTGGCTGGTAAAGGAATGAGAGTGGCAATGTCATTGAAATTCTCCTTATGTCCTTAGCCAGCACCCACTAAAGCCCATGGGAGAGGTTCAGCAGGATCTGTAGCAGGGGCTTGTGTCACTTGTGAATTGTTACACAGGCATTGGCACTTCTCAGGGAGGGAAAAAAAGAAAGAGAAAGCAATATTGCTAAAATGCCATATATGTTCCCAAGCTTTGAGTTTCTGTAAAGGTGTCAACTGTACCATGATATTTTCCAGACATAATAGAATGTCATATTTCTACCAAAAATCTGTGATTGATTGCCACTATAATGAAAGCCAGTGTACACGGATGTACACATTTGAAACTGTTTTTGCCTTTATGCTTTTTCTGTTTAACCTGACATTTCTGATTACTGTGTTGAGGTGCCTAAACATGTCAAATGTTTATAGTGCGTAAAGAGCTTTTTTCGTTCCTTCCTTCCTTTCTTTTTTAAAATAGCACTAATCCTGCTTGAAACTGCAGTTTCTTGAAGGTTTTTTTCCTTTGTTGGACATTTTGTTCTGTTAAGAAAAAGAATCTCAAATACTGCTATGTGCCTTGTGAAGGGAGGATGACTGATTTATAACAGGAGTCCAGTCCTCTTTCTTAATCCATTGACTGAATTCAGCTTGTTCATCCTAAATTTATTTCCCAAGACACAGAGCAAACATTTAGTTGAAAAGTGAGGAGCTTATTTCATTTCCATATGTTTTTAATTGTCCTGTTCCTCTGAGAAAAGACCATTAACTGAACTAAATTACAGTTTGGATGTGAATTTTTCAGCATGGATCTCTGCCCAAAAGGTGATAAATTAGATGATAAACTGTCTTTGATAGTGACCTGAGAGATTAACACAAAACTATTTTGAAAACAGAAGGGAAGATTTGTTAGCCAGTCCGTGACTGTCAGGTTTGGCCATCATAAATTCCTGCAGTACTTGCCTTATTTGAAGTGAATGACGATAAATAGGCAAATTTCAAGCAAAGTTAACCTTTTGGCATCCCCATAAATCTTGGAATTAAACTTGAGCAGCAGTAATGTTGAAATTGTAAGGAAACCAAAAACCTTCTGTGGACTACTGTTTGCTGGTTAGGTCTTTGGTACCTTTGGTGCAGGAGCACGTAGGCTGGTGGGGATCTATAAAGAGTATGATAGCTGGAATCTGGGGGGAGCTTTGAGTTACAAATAAAGCAATAGCAAAATACAACTGAACAATTAAATAGCAACTCCTCTGTGGCTTTGGTTCTTGTGTTGTGATTTTATGCATAACAGAGAGGTATATTTTTTCTTCACCACTTTTAGCAGCCCTCAAGTTAAATGAGAAGTGTTTAGAGTGTTTTGTGCAGCTGGGTTTGGTACATTAAATGCACAGGCATGCTGGCTGTATTGACTTGCAAAAGGAGAAGATACGCATTCCTGTAATTTTAGCTGCTTTGTGGTCATTAGGAAAATGTCATCGTTTTCATGCTTACATCTGCTATTTGATGATGACCTTTGGTGAATGCTCCCAGTGCCTCTCAGCCCATTAATGCATGCGGCTGTGTAATGCAGTGCTTTACTGCAGTGCAGCCCAGGCACGGTCCATCATCTTGGTGATAGTGGTGGTGGAAAGTCTAAATGAGATCAGTATAGAACTCATAATTCCTCCTTGTCTTAACTATGCTTTAAGAGATGCTTGCTTATAAGGTTTCTGTAGCTGGGTCTTGCTTCCAGACTGAGAAGAAACTCATTTTTGACGGATGCTCGTTAAACATTTTTCCCTTTAGAGAAAATATCTCTTCCTTCAAGGGATTTGAAGAGAGTCTGGGCATGACATTGGAGTAGATAATCTTTGCAGCTGCCTTTTTCAGCAAGCCTCTGGGGAGAAAGGGGTGAAGCAAGTGTCTGGGAGGCCAGGAGACAGGGTATTTCTTCAGACAAGTTGAGAAATAATCAGGAGCTATGGGAGGCTTCTCAGGATGAGAATGAAAAGGAACAGATGGATTCTGGAGATTACCCAGTGGGATTTAGTGACCACGTCAACGTGTAAAGTGGGGGAAGGATACTCAGTTTTAAGAAGTGCTCTGATGGTTTTTGTTTTAAGGCATCCCTAAAACTGGTGACAAGGCGGGTGCTGTGTGATCCTTGGGTGCTGCCAATAGTTTGCAAGGTTTTGACTAGATTTGATCAGTCTTAAATGTGACAGTAATAAGGAGAGGGGCTGTTGGGGAAGAAATAGCACATCTTAACTTGAAGTAAAAACATTGGACCTGACATTATCATGAAGCAGCTGGGAACTCACATCTGTTGAATTAAAGAATTCTCTTTTGTTTCCATTGGGACATTGGTGAGATTAAAGGCACGCAGCTTCCTTCCAAATCCCTCTTTTCTGGGTGTATGTTGTTAAAATCCCTGTCTTTGTATTTTGGTGTCTTGGTCAGGTGCGAGAGCAGCAGGTCTGGAGAAATGTTCCTCTCAACAGACAGGTTAATTCAAGTTCAGTGCCACCTTATCTGCTAAAACGAAGGAAAGAGATCAGTTTTCTTATACTCGAATAGAGCAGAATTTTAATACTTTCTTCTATGAGGACCTCTTTGTAATGACATCCTTTGGTTCTTTCTTTTTCTCTGAAAATAAGTAGTTAAATTTGCGTCTGCAGCAGAAGGCTGATAAAAAGCGGCAACCAGGCAGATTATTTCTGGTCTCCCAAGAAGGGCTGAAAATGCTGAATTTTAAGATAGATTTTTTTCTTTTAAAAGAAGTTTGAGCTATAATATAGAGCTGTACCTATCAAACATTGAACAGCGCTATTTTTGGTCTGTCAGCCAAGACATGAAGGATATGGGGAGACACATTTATCCCCTGCTCTTCTGATGACCCTATTCAATATAGTTGTGGGATTCCTACTTTTTTCTCTACCTATTTTTAGAGATGGGTATTCTTTTGTTTCTTGTTGCTTGGCAAAGCCACTTGAATGAAAAAAATCTCTGCAGAAAAATGATTATAATTACATAGAAGCAAGTGCTTACAGGGTGCTAAGAAATTACTTGAAATGCTTGCAAAATAGTTTGAATTGATTGGCTGGATTGTTAAGTTACTCTAAAAGCATAATGAAGAGCAAACGTAAATAAAATGGCAAACACTGCTCTCAAAAAGCAGATAGCACTGATGTCCATTCTGCTCAAAATGGCCTGTAACAGTCTTGTGGCTCTTTGTATGAATCCTACTCCCATCAGCTCTGTGAAAGCTTTCAGTGGAGCTTTTGAATCTTAAATAGGCAAAGCAGTCATATCAGATGTAGACTTTTTTTCTTTCTCCTCCATAGGGCACATAACAGTAAGCAGATGTAGTAGCAGAGGCTGAACAGACAGCAGTAATCCCCACTGCCTGTGTCACCGCTGTTGATCTGGTTTATTATCTAGCTCGTTCTTGTACTTTCTGCAGTTCTAATGACCCATCTCCTGTGTTGCTGAATGTCATTTTTAATCTGCAAGAGCCTCCTTTTGGGTTTTCTGCATGTATTTCCACTTTCAGCTTTGGAAATGTCACATAATAAATACAATTCATAAGCATCATGAATTACAGCTCCTCTCGAGACCATAGCTGGATTTAGTGCTGAATGTGTTTATCAGGTTGACTTTTGTAGCGCTATCGGCCAAAATTGTGTGCAACTGTAGTGTAGGAACAATGGGAGGTTTAGACTTGAGACTGAAATCCCACCTTGACACTTATCTTGCAAGTATCCATTTGTAGTTGCATTTTGGAAAGCTTCTGTGTAATAACTGATTTGGGATGAATCCAGTTCGTCATATGGCTGACAACTACACGTGGAATTGACTTTTGTGACACTAGTGGCTTTGATTGAGTGAGCATCCCTCTTCCAAGCTTCCTTGTGTATTTATTAGCAGTTCCTAAACCCATTGCAATTACAGATTAAACACAAAGCTTTTTGTCTATACGAACTGCTGGTGCTACTAAGAAGCTTTCAGGCAATGTAATGAAAGGAAAAGGAATCCTTGATCTTAATTTTGAGGAAGAACAGATTCTTTGCAGCAAGTACTTAATGATAACCCAGAGGACACCAGCATTTCGTCCTACTTTCTATCCCATATTGGTTTCCTGTTTAAATCAAGATTGATTTTGATGTGATGTCTATTACAGTGTTCTGTTTCCTTCTCTGGGCAGTTAAGTTTATATGCACCACTTATCCATGTCCTTACAGTTGCTGTTAAGTTCTTATGCTTTAGATTTGACTTTGATTCTTATGGTGGATTTGGAAACAACTATGAGTTTCACCAGAAATGTCACCAGAATTCTTATTTATACAAATATTGAGGAGAAGATGTGGGCACGGTGCTGGTTGTGGAAACTTTGATTGGGGCTGCAATGTTTGGGACAAACTAAAACTCCTGGCTTCTATTTACTTTAGGATTTTCTTATGCTTTTGTAGTTGATACATAATTCTGACCTCAAGTGTTGAAATACCTTCATTTGAATTGTTAAAATCAACTGATTTTACTTGTGAGGAAAGGGAGAAGCTTTATTCCATACCAGACTCCCTTTGACTGCTTCCAGCCAAGATATCTGCCAAATTCATCTCCAATTATAAGCCCCAAGATGGGATGGCTGGGCAGAAGTGCAGGAGGAGCCAGCTGTTTGCAGCTGTACAGAGCCTGTCCTGTCAGTGGTGTGGAGACCAGTCTGGCTTCCCCTTCATCTTTAGAGAGAAGACATGGTATTGATACTCATCTGTGGTGGTCTTTGTAGTCTGGGGACTGGCTGGCGAGACTGCTTCTGGGGCCAAGAGCTGTCAGGATGGAGGAAATCAACGGGAGGCCTGTTTGTGATGTATCGGGAGGAGGGTCTGTTCATTCAAGCAGCCTTAGCTTGGAATTACCTTCCCCCAGTGCCTTGCCAGTTGGTATCTGCTGGCATTCAGGAAACTCTGGCAGGTTCATCTGTCACCCGTGCTTTTGCTCACTGGGCTGATTGCAGAGATAGTGATAAACTTCATCCAGGGTGGGAAGTCTGTTTTCCCTGCCATTAGTCAATAAACCATATATATTCTTGTACACAGGCCTAAAGACCATGTGGGATAATGCATTAACAAATAGCTAGATAGATGGCTTGCCTTAAACTTAATAAGTACGTTTTATGTACAGGGAGAATGTAGCCACAGACCTCTTTCAGTATAGTCAGCTTCTGCTTTTTTCATTTCTCTTAAAACCCACATCAGTTGATGCATTTCCCACATCTGCTCTGGGATGGTACAGTCAGGAAAATGTAGCCCAGAAATACACTGACTCAAAGCATGCCTCTGTCCTGCTTTACTTCTTCTCCCTTTGGTTCTCACAGTTGTGTGGACTGACTCGCTGACCCCTCCATGGGTGGATGTTGACTTCATCAGATCTGTAGCAGCAGCCAGCGTGCCGTCTGTTGGGGTATAGGAGACTCTCCTGTGGTCACATCTGCTGGTACTGCAGATCCCTCCTGGGATCCAGCCATCCAGCAGGACTGGAGAGAGGCTGCCGAGGTTTCCCACGCCTTATCCTATTGGAACAACCTTGATGGTGTTGAATCCCTGCCTCTAGAAACAAAAGTGGCACTGGAGGAGGAGGTGATGGTATTTTGTAGGGAGAGACAGAACAGGTTGACTGCAGCCCATGGGGACAGAAGATAACAGGGAGAAGGGACAAGTTACCATAATACGTTTATATATTGAGGAATTGCCTTAATATCTGTGCTGCCTGCCATGTTGCATGACTTTGCTTCAAAAGCCTCTCCTTTCACTAGCTGCTTTCTAAATGCATGAAAGAGGAATGTTTGCAAACCAAGTGCTTGCAGTTTGCGCAGATCCGTATCACACATTAAGCACTCGCCAGGACCACTGACACATGGCTCTCCAAGCAGCCAGCTGGCCACTGCCATATATAAAAGTTTTGGCAAAACTGTAGAACAGATTTCACTCGGGAGAGAAAGATGCGCTGGCTTGAGTATGTCTGATGAGCAAGTTGGAGTCACGGAAACAAGCCCCAGTGTTCTGTCCCCATCTCTCCCTCCTCTCCTGCGTCTTCAGCACTTTTTGGAGGGTGATGTAGTTTTAGTAACTTCTCCAAGCGTACATACATGTGCAAGCTTGGGGTGTATCTGCTTTCCAGCACTAAGGCTATGAATTTTTTGAAGGTCTGAGCCTTAATACTGCATGATGCTCTCTGTGTGTGCCCTTTTGGTCTCATAAGTTCTTGAAAGTAAGTCAGAAATGATCTTAAATGAGAAGAAACCCCTGTCTTTCAAAGGGATTGCTGGTGTGAATTTGTGTTTTATGTGAGCCTTTGAATCTCTGACATACAAAATGATACACTGGACTGTGTGCTTTTCTTCTGCTGTGAACCCGCCTCTGGTGGAGGTAGCAGTTGTTCATACTGGTATGTCCTGCTATTGTTGGCATGAGCAGTTATTACTTGGAGAATTGTGGGGCCAGAAATAGATATTGCTTGTTTCTGGATGGGGATTTCTTTCCCTTTTCCTACCACCATGTGCAAACACAAGCTGCATTGTTGTCAGGTAGCCTGTTTCCTTTAGACCATATAGAGAGAATTCATCTCAGAATCTTCTCGGGGAGAATTCCTCATGGCACATTTATGTTGTGAAAAGGGCCTTACCTCCCATCTTCAAAGCCAAACTTAACAGCATTGTGTACCTGTGTGAGACTGAAAAATAGAAGCACTAATATGAGAGAGATGATCATCACTGGAGAATACGCAGGAAGATTAGGAAGTCTCCTGGCTCCTTTCCTGGTTGTCTGTCAGTTGTGCGGTTTGCCTTCTGCTAGTCCTGCACCCCAGACTTTCCTGTTCTTGCTCTTTGAAAGAGGAGGACAGCAGCATCACGGCTGCCTTAAGAGCACACTGAATCTTAAATAGGAGTCTTCAGCCAGGCTGGAGACCTTGGCTGACCGCGGGTGGGAAGCTTAGTTGTGCTCTGCTGGGCTGGCAAACTGCCACATGAGGCACCGGGGCTTAAAATGTCAAGGAAATTTATTCAGTTTCGGTTAATCTGCGAAAATACCTGGGAGCTTACGTGAGGATGGGAATCTGATGTTGTAAAAGGATTTCACATGAGGAGACTCGTGATGCAATAGAGTGTCAGCAGTCTTCCCCTTACCAGGGAGCATAGCTGCCTCTGTGAAACTGGGAGGGCGGAAGATAGGGGTGTCTGTCATTCTAGGCTCTAATGTCCAGGGACTGGGAGGAGGGAGAAATGGGGCCACCCTATTTTGGCAGTACCCAGATGTCAGATGGGCTCTGCTGGGGCATTTAATCGCCTGCTGACCATATTTCTGAGGATTCAGAATCCTGAGTTTGGTGTAATGGGGCTTGGGATTGTTTAAGGACAGGAAGCTTTACTGGGTGTGGGATCAGTTTTGTCTCGTTTCCCCAACAGCGTGTTAATATTTTCCTCTATGATTATTTCTGAGGAAATGAGATTAAACTATTGGTAACATTGCTGAGGAACAGAAAGACTTGGAGAGTGCCAGAACAACTTCTTTTAGGTTATGTTTTACTGGAAAGAGTCATTTAAGTTTCACCAGAAAGCCAACACAGGGGGAGCTTTGCAGCTGGTGGCAATTTTGGTATTGTTGGTTACTGTAGGTCTGTCATATCTGTTTGTTGCTTGATACCCTCATCTGCTATTGAGTTGTTATGATAGAAACCTGTACATTTTTGGTGCATATCCCCATGTTTTGGGATGAAAGGAAAAGTTTCTGGCTCTCATGTAACTGGTAGAAGAAAGCTGCAGTTTGGTCTAAGGGAAGGAGTGCAGCCCATGAGGAGAGGACCCTGTCAGCTGTGTCCTCAGAGCAATAAATGTGTGGTTTCCTACTCCGCTTTCCCTTCATAATCCCTGATTTTAATGGATGTTTTCCCTATGATTTTTTTTTCTATTTTAAACACTAAGGCTGTTTAAAATGAATCCGTTGTAATCCATGCGGCAAAGCTGTGTGAGTTCTTCATAATGCCTCTTGGGTTGGTTTTTGGATGAAGATCCCTTATCTTTTATCTGTCTGTGTCTTTAGATTAGATTTTTATATCTGGGATTATCTCTTTTCTGGTGGCTGTATCAACAGTTCATTTCTTGAGACAGTGGCCAAACGGAAAAACAAGGGACAGGAGGTTGGAGATGGGAAATGTATTGGATGGATCCTGAAAGAACAACCTTTATTCATGCTGAAATGAAAATGAACCCCTAAGTTTTTAGCTGATTCCTTTGAAGGGTGTGTTTAATCCTTTCCCACTGCCAAAATAAGTATTTCTTCAAAGCAAAATATAAAACATTTAATTTAAGGTTGGTCAAAGCAAATGTGTTAGCTTTTCAAATTTTGGGTTTTGTTTTAGGTGACAATACTCAGCAGATCAGACTAGTTAGAACCAGATTTGTTGGAGTCCAGTTCAACCTGGCCTTTTTAAGCACATAAACTCTGTCTATGAACAGACCCCACATTCTAATTTGTGTGCATCCATGGCAAATCCTGCTACCTTTGTCTTCTGCTGAGACTCAAGTAACATTTAAAAAGGAAAGAAGTTCCAAGTGAACAACACATTGCAGGATAAAGGGATTCAGCCAGTGGAAGTGGGTTGTACAGGGTGGAAATATTATAGTCAAGGGGAACCATCTGTTCCCCTATTAGAAGGAGGGTTGCAAGAGATGCCTGACATAAGGCATCAGTCAGTGTCTGCCAGTGGCAGTGGTTGGTGATGAGAGCCAGCCGTGGAGAAGGAGCCCTGCAGAACGTGTTGGCATTTCTTCTGCCTCTTGCATCTGCCTGCTTGCACCGGGGTCAGGGAGTAACGGCACCGTGTTACCGTGACTTGTGTATGGGAGGAAATTGTTCTGTTAATTGCCATGGAGGTTTTAAAAACCCTGTATCACCTTGATCCAGGAAGGCGAGCGGTGTTCGGTAATCTCACACTATGCCCTGGGGAAATGTCTCTGAGAACAGAAGCCAGGAATAATTTAATTTATGGATGATTTCTTTTCCCTTTCTTTTTGGTTATGCTACAAGCACAGGAGAAGTTTTATAAGCTTCATAAACCTGACTGGCACACACCTTTCTTCAGACCTGAAGGCTCACTATCTGTTACAGTGCTGAGCGGTGATCAATAGTACAATAACATCAGTTATGACAGGCTTAAGACCCAAAAGATGCACTAATGAGAAAGCCCATTTTCCATCTTAAATGGGAATTACTCTCCTGCAGCCTGAGTACTGGTGGAGGGGAACGTTTTTCTATTCAGTAGATCTTGCATTGTGTCAGACAATAGAATTGAAGACTAAGACTGAAACCTTCAGTGAAAGACTGACAAAAGTCCAGTATTGAGGATGCTTTGAGGGTTGTGGGAGTGCACAGTGAGTGAGTGGATTGGGGTGAGGCCATGTTCAGTCCCCAGTTGAGGTATTTGGCAAAACTGTCAGAAACTGACTTTCCAAGAAATCACTGTAGGTATTTGAAGGTATGAACCATAATCTCTGATCATGTAATAGAGCTAGATCCAAGCTCTCAGTGTGTACAAATAGTGAAAATCCTTCCGACAGGATTTGCTCCTCTTCTGAACAATAGGTATGTGGAATGACATCGGTTGAATTTCAAGGAATTCCTTCCAAGATGTCAAGTTATGCACCAGGAATAACCCAATCACTGGGAGCAGTGCACTAACCAATGCAGTAGTCAAGTTATCAGTACTGTCTTGTGCTACCAGGTTGTTTCAACCTTATCTTCTTCCATACCAGGAGGGACAGGTTCACAGACATCTTTTGGGTGTTATTTTGGTCTGTGTGTTTCAGTTGAAATGCTACATTCTGCCTCACTTTTTGTTCTTCCTTGCTGAAAAATATTAAACTGAATGATAAGAATAACACACAAGCTGCTCATTTCAGAAAACTTTGTGGCTGAAAAAGATCCTGAAAAGTGATTTTATTGCTATTCATGGGTAATACCAATTTTCCTTTGGTATTTGAATGTAAAATCTGAAGGATGCTTAGCCTTGCATTCAGCATATTGCTGTCTTCTGGGCAGGGAACTGTTACCGGCATAGGTATTTCCTCTTTACATCTTGTGGTCTTGTGTGTTCTGCACAGTCCTTAGAGAGTAAAATGAGGATTAAGCAGAAAGTTATGTGGTGCCTCTACCTTCTGCTATCGTTTTCACTTTTCTATTTATTTTAACCCTTTCTCCCTCTCTTTTATGTAATTTTTTTCTTTTAATATTTGGGTTTTAAAACTTCAACCATGGGAGGAAAAAAAGAGTTCTTAAACAGGTAGTTCCGAATATACTGAGGTTTCTCCCTGCTGCTAACTCTGGAGCGTGTATGTGACAGACTTCCATGTATCATCTCTTCCCAGCTTTCTCCCTCAGGGATTTCCCTGTTGAACTGTGCATCATCTTCACTTCGGTGGTGAACTGTTTCTCGTAAAGGTACTCACTTTGATAAACAGTCCAACCCATCCTGATGTTCACGGGAGATATTTTGCAGGTTTTATGGCAGTTGAAGATGGGTTATCTGCTAAAAGGGTAGATGTAGAGCAACTGGCTTTCTGTATAGCTCTACTTTTCATCTCTTTCAAGAAGCATGGTTAATACTGGTAGCTTACAAGAAGTATATGTGTGACTACTACCAGGCTGGATGCGTATCTAAGATTTAAATGATTTTCTAAACAGGAAGGAAAGTAAAAACACCAAATTTGCTTGGATTCTTCAAAGAGCTGTTAAGAAAATACTTTGTTTCTGAAACAGAATCAAATGGGTTTGCTGTCTTCTTAGCCCCATTTGCCTTATGTGATACACAGATGGATCTAGATGTAAAATAGGCTTATATAATGCATGCATACATGCACAATAGATACACATGCACATAAACATTTACAGTGTGCATTAAACTTCTGATTGATTTAGGCTTCAGAGAGAAGCCAAGGATATGGATTTTTCAATACTTATCACAGTAGTTATTTCTCCTTTTGTGTGGAAGCAAATGACCACTGTAAAAGCAGACTCCACTGGAATAATTAAAAGCAATTAGGTCAGTATGTTTATAAGTAGTCTAACAAAGTGTCTACTGAAAAATAATCAGTAAAATCATGGTAGTCCTGCAGGGGAACCTGTGAAGAGAATCAATACATAGGGGAGCACCAGTCAGAGAGATGTGCAGTCCTGCAGCACTTAACAAATCAGCTGACAAAGGGAGCTTAGAAAAGAAAATCAATTTAGGTGAAAAGAATGCATTTATCAGAGTTTGATTAAACGATGTAAATATATCACAGGGAAAACAAAGGCTTTCACACAGCTGTTTAAAGTTGTGGCCATCATAGGACAGCTGTGTGTGCTGGTGTTAGCGTCATGGATGTTCTGCGATACTGGATTTGCACAGATGCGTACCTGTTGTAATCAGTCCCAGGTTTGGGTTTGTGGACCCTTGAGGATACCATGAATGGTATCTAAGAAATGAAAAACACTGGGAGCATTGTGTGCAGTTCTGGTGTCCTCAACGTAACAAGGATGTGGAACTGTTGGAACAAGTCCAGGGGAGGCCACGAGGATGACTGGAGGCTGGAGCACCTCCTGTATGGAGACAGGCTGAGAAAGTTGGGACTCTTCAGCCTGGAGAAGAGAAGGCTGCATGGAGACCTCATAGCAGCCTTCCAGTACCTGAGGGGGGCCTATAGGCATACTGGGGAGGGACCGTTCATTAGGGACTGTAGTGATATGACAAGGGGTAACGGGTTAAAACTGAAACAAGGGAAGTTTAGATTGGATATAAGGAGGAAGTTCTTTACTGTAAGGGTGGTGAGGCACTGGAATGGGTTGCCCA
>JANHGB010053990.1:0-23585 GCA_026283785.1 Coracopsis vasa
AAGAATAAAGTCAAGACCGTGAATTTTAGGAAAGCAAACTTCCAGCTCTTGAAGGAGTAATTAGGACCCCCTGGGAAACTACCCTCAGAGACCAGGGACAAGGCAGCAGAACAGAGCTGGCAGATCTTTAAAAATGGTTCTCATAGAGCACAAGAGCTTTCAATCCCCAGGTGTAAGAAATCAAGAAAGGAAAACAACAGACTGGCATGGATCAGTTGAGACCTGCTAGTCAAACTAAAGGGCCCTAGAGAAAAAACCCAACACACTTCTTAATCCAGGACTCCCTCCTGTACTATAGCTAGAAAAAAATAAAAAGGTATTCAATGAACAAAGAGCAACTAGACAAACTCAAACACAAAAAGGAAGCCTACAGAGGGTGTAGGAAGCAAGGAAGCCTGGGAAGTATACAGAGAAATTCCCAAGCAGCCAGGAATCAGGTTAAGAAAGCTAAAGCCCTGATAGAACTAAATATGCCCAGGGACATCAAAGGCAACAAGAAAAGCTTCTATCCATACGTCAGAGATAAAAAGAAGATTTAGGGAAAATGCAGGCACCCTCTGGAAAGAAATGGGTGACCTGGTTACCTGGGAAATGGAGAAGTCTCAGTCTTCCCTGGCAAGAGCTGCAGCCACACTGCACAAGCCACAGAAGGCAAGGACAGGGACTGAGAGAATAAAGGACTGCCCACTGTAGGAGATGATCAGGTTTGAGAACATCTAAGGAACCTGAAGGTGCACAAGTCCTTGGAACCTTATGAGTTGCATCTGCAGGTTCTGAGGGAATTGGTGGATGAAGTGACTAAGCCACTCTCCATCACATTTGAGAAGTCGTGGAAGTCCAGTGAAATTTGCTCTAACTGGAAAAGGGGGAAATATAACACCTATTTTTAGAAAGGGAAGAAAAGAAGACTCAGGGAACTACAGGCCAGTTAGTCTCACCATGGTGCCTGGCAAGATCATGGAGCACATCCTCCTGGAAGTTATGCTAAGTCACATGGAAAATAAGGAGTTGATTGGTGACAGCCAACAGGGTTTCAGTAAGGGCAAATTATGACTGACAAGTTTGGTGGCCTTCTATGATAGGATTACAGCACTGGTAGATAGAAGAGTAACTGACATTATCTACCTGGATTTGTGCAAGGCATTTGACAGAATGGATTGAGAGCAGTCCTGAGAAGGACTTTGGGATGCTGGCTGACAAGTAGCTCAACATGTGTGCTTGCCACCCAGAAAGCCAACCGTATCCTGGGATGCATCAAAAGAAGTGTCACCAGTAGGTCAAGGGAGGTTATTCTCCTCCTCTGCTCTGCTCTCATGAGACCCCACCTAGCGTACTGTGTTCAGCTCTGAGGTCCCCAATATAAGAAGGACATGGACCTGCTGAAGATGCTCTTAAAGGGGGCATACAAGAAAGCTGGAGGGGGGCTTTTTACAAGGGCATGTAGTGATATGGCAAGTGGGAATGGCTTTAAACTGAAAGGGTAGTTTCAGAGTAGATATTGGGAAGAAATTCTTTACTACAAGGGTGGTGAGGCACTGAACAGCCTCACAGCCCAGAGAGGCTGTAGATGCCCCATCCCTGGAAGTGTTCATGGCCAGGTTGGATGGGACTTTGAGCAATCTGATCTTGTGAAAAGTGTCTGCCTCCGCTGCCAGCTGTATTTTAGTGTCAAAGTTTCCCCACTGTGTTAAAGAAAATTCAAACTCAGGCTGAGTTTCTTGATGCTTTAAAGCATATCTACTCTCAGTCATACTGATTTCACCAAGGAGACATGGAGTTTGCTTGTATTATACACCTCCCGCATACTCCAGAGCTCAAAATGGTACAGTATCTAAGCATGGGATTGACAGTGAGGACGCATAATATTAGCAAGTCTTATCTTAAGAATGGGGTGGAACAGTGTTGACATATTTTGGATTCACAGTCTACCTTCTGATCTATTTAAGGGGCACTGTAAGAATATGTTGCCACTTGCATGCTGTAGAGAAATGACTACATCTGTGATAGAATAATTCCAACACCCTACTAACAAAAAATGCTAGATTTTCTTACGATTGCTTTCTTCCTTAAGGGATCATAAATATTTAAGCCTGATCTAGCTTACAAAAAGAAAAACCCATACCTAATGGCAATATTCACATGCTGAAGCTCAGCCTAGGCATAGAGTTTTGAAGAATATGGTCTTTCACACTGTTGAGGTCACAATCAATGAAGCAGCCGCCTTCATGTGGCAATGAGAAATTCACACTATATACTTTCTGTATCATTAAGTTGAACCAAGGAGTGTTACCCGGTGTTACCCTACGTTAACTTCCTGCTCATTTACTCGGGAAATATGAACAATATATTGAGCTGTTCACTGACAAATGAAAACAGGAAAACCTCTTTTTTGTTCCAAAGGCTTTTGGATATTACTCAGAAACATGGTAAAAGCAAGGATCTAATAAAACATAAAAACTAGTCTAATACTCACTTCAAGGAAGCTTTAACATGACACATACTACCATCAGAGTGGTTTGTAAGGCTTGAAAATTTTTCCTGTTGTGTTATGTAGGATACATGCATGTTAAAAAAGGGAGAAAAAAATGTATTGAAAACTTATTCAGTCTTGACATTTACTGAATACTTTAACGTATGTTCAGATTTAATGGAGATAAAAAGGTGGCTGAGATCTTTCTGAAATCAGGTAGTTAGTATTTACAGTGCTGTCTATCTCTTTTACAAGGAATTCACAATTACAAATCACTGAATGAAGATTGTAAATTTACATTAAAAACTTCAAAAAGATCAGAGCCTCAAAGAGGCTGCAATGAATCATAGTATGGTCTGCACTAAAAATCTTGGAATACATTCCTGGTTTATAACTGACCCATAGTTTTTTAATGGTATAATATTTTTATCATTGGCTTCTACTACTACACCTGCAAGCTCCAGGATGAAAGATGCAAAAAGCAAATTAATCTGAAGTCTGGCAACAGTAACTTTTCCATGATCTTCAGTTCACAGTGGTTCATCTTCTTTTACCTGTATAGAGTGTTTGGACCATTACAAACAGGAAGAATATTTGCAGAATAAGATACTTTTGGAGACTTTTCTGCCATTTTGATTCTCTTTTATGACATTTGTGCCAGAGTATAGCAAGGAGTCTGTAAGTTAGGATCGAATATAGTCATAGAATCATAGAATCAAAGAATCATAGAATGGTTTAGGTTGGAAAGGACCTTGAGATCACCTAGTTCCAACCCCCTTGCCATGGGCAGGGATGCCTCACACTAGACCATGTCACCCAAAGCTCTGTCCAACCTCGCCTTGAACACTGCCGGGGATGAAGCATTTACCATATCACATAGCTTTGCTGAAGCATCAGAAATACTTTTTACCTACAAGGCCAGTCACATGATTATGAGTAGTACCAATAACTTACAGACTTCATCATGCCAAAACATCATGAATCCAATGAATCATTTAAGTCCATTAGAGTGGATCAAAGAGCCCAGATGAAGTATAATATTGAAAATGAAAGAGTATTGAGCAGATAATGACAGCTTTAATATATCTGAATTTAAAATGTGTGTTTCTTATTTTCTTCACTGTTTTTATACTGAAAATGATAGTTTAAAGAAAATTAAATGAAGATGACATTTAAATGGGTTAATCTACTGGTTTTGTTGATTCCCCAAAATAGTTTATTCATGTTGACTACTAATTTGCTACAGATAATTTGCTAACAGATAAAATCAATTTCTATTTTATTTTTACAGACAACAACTTTAATAGGTCTTCTGAAGACAGCTAGACTACTGCGTTTGGTGAGGGTAGCAAGGAAATTGGACAGATATTCAGAATATGGTGCTGCAGTTCTGATGCTCCTTATGTGCATATTTGCACTAATTGCACACTGGCTTGCTTGCATTTGGTATGCCATTGGAAATGTAGAAAGACCTTACCTGGCTCACAAGATTGGCTGGTTGGATTCTTTAGGAGAACAATTAGGAAAACATTACAATAAGAGTGATGCAAGCTCTGGACCATCCATCAAGGACAAATATGTTACAGCACTTTATTTTACCTTCAGCAGTCTGACAAGTGTTGGATTTGGAAATGTGTCTCCAAACACCAACTCAGAGAAAATCTTTTCCATCTGTGTCATGTTGATTGGCTGTAAGTAGTTTTATTTTATTAATTTATTTTTTTTTTCTTCTCAGTGTTTGAGCAAATGACTTAACAGTCTAATAAGATTATAAAAACGCAGCTGGAAGGGCAAATTCCCAGGGAAAGCCATGTTATATGCAAAATATGTTGTGACTCATGCAGTGTCAGGAGGTAGTCAAGTTGCTTGACTACTCAAAATCTGTTACCCAAAATGTCAGAAGTTTTGTGTTGTGTATCTGTCTGTAAGCAAATCCTATAGAGGGTAGGAAGCAGAGTTTTGAGTGGATTTAGCAAAGTATAGCCCAACAGTTTTTGGATAAGCAAATTATATTTTATTTGTGAATTTAAACTCTGATCCTATATATGTACGTTTAGCTTCTTAACCCTGCTTTTTGTTCTTAACTTGTACTTAATCTTAGTTCCTAGTTCTACCGAAGTCCATAAAATTAGATTAACCTAATCTACAACATTAAATTTAGGACTACAAATCTCCAAAGAGAAATATTACCAACCTGATTACGATTTAATATTTAAGCCTCATTTGCTGAGTTAGTGCTAATACAATCGAATCAATAGAAAACTTCAGGTAAATCAACTCCACATCTCTGAAAATGTTAATAGTCTCATCTAAGCTGTTTTACATAAGAAGTACATTAAAAGAACTGTTGCATCATCTGCAAAACCCAACGATAAGACTTAAGTAACATTTGTTTCTATTTAATCCAGCACTAATGTATGCTAGCATTTTTGGAAATGTATCTGCAATAATCCAAAGACTCTACTCGGGAACTGCACGGTATCACATGCAGATGCTGCGAGTAAAGGAGTTTATACGCTTCCACCAAATCCCCAACCCTCTGCGGCAGCGGCTTGAGGAGTACTTCCAGCATGCATGGACATACACCAATGGCATTGACATGAACATGGTATGTTGCTCTGTTTTTCAGGCACAGATAATGAGGAATAGATAAATGCATCAGAATTTAGAAAGATATTGCAAATCTTCATTATTTATGAGCTGTAAAAGTGCAAGTGTAAAAAGGTGGATATTAACAATTATTGAAAATCAAGCCATTACAAGTTTGGCATCCAAACATTTAACTGTCTAGATTATTACAAACTATATCAGAAATCTGAACTCTCATTGTGTGTAGAACAGGTTGAGAACTGCATCTGACTATTATAAGCTTAAGACAAGAAAAAAACATAGGTTTCATATTTCAGACATAGCTGTTCCAGAATTTTGCTTGTTCTTTGGCCTGATTTTCCATTTCCAGTATCAAACAAGAATACCTTTGTTGGTATCTACAGAGTTACTCTTCTAGAAATCCTGTGTAGATCTTTTTCAAAATACTGTTGTGTAACTTAGAACAGGCATATTGGGGAGTGGTGGAATAGAGGAGCAAGCATGTGGATTAACTGCTCTTTTCAGAGTGAAATATTCTAACCAGTAGATAGTCTGGACAGTAGTTTGCTTGCATTCATAGCCACGTAATTCTGCACTTAAAGTCAAAACAGTACTGCTAACCATTTAGCAATCCACAGAATCTCATTTCTAGGAAGTGGCAAGGAACAACCCTCATATTTTCTGTTCTTGATAAAAAAACCTGTAAACACTTCTCATATAAAAACATATTATGTGGCCAGCTAAAAAAGAATAACAATCTGCTAATGAGCAAAAATAAGCATCTCTATTTCTGGATGATTTTCTGACGACAGCGACATTTTTTCTGAAAAGTTGACATCGGTTTGAAGACACTGAGAGCATTGTGCATCTTAAGGATCTGTGAATCTGTGTCTCTAGAGGGATGCTTTCCAGAGCTATTCTGAGTTATAGAGACTTTGCAGAGCTCTCCATAAAGCTGGCAAGAACAAGAAAATCTATACATTTTTGCAATAATTTAACTAGAAATCAACCTCAAAAATTTTGACATAAATTCAGACAGCTTCCATGTGGTATCTATACATATGTTTGTGAATGACTGTCAGAGTGGTACACTTTTCATGCCGTGAGCAGAAACAATGGGTTTGATTAAAAGCTTTTATAAAGCTGAATCACTGACAGCCTGACTGTTAATGGTTACCATTAAGTAAAGCAGATCTTAAAACTAAGACAGGAAATTAAATATATTGGGCTTCACATACCACTTCCATGAGTGTCCCCTCCAGAGGGATATTTTGCCCAGTGCAAGACAAGGATACTTGCACAAACCTCTGCGGGGATTACTGCAGTGGAAGGCAGCATCAGTAGCTTCATCCTGTGTGGCACTGAATGGCCCTAATTCCCTGTGATGGCAATGGGATTGGGTACTCAGCACTTTGCAGTATCAGGCCCTTAAGCTGCAGGTGGGTGCAGCCTAAGCCTAAAGTAGCTCACGGAATTATTTCTGAAGATATTACAAAATCATTTATGCCATAACTAATTCATTACCACTAATGGATGTACTAAGAACACCTGTTTCATATGAACTAGTAACTAAAATTTGATGTTGTCAGGTTAAATTTTGTGTAATGCAGGAATTGGTGTACTGGAAGTAGTCTTG
Organism: Coracopsis vasa; assembly: GCA_026283785.1. Classification (NCBI taxonomy): domain Eukaryota; kingdom Metazoa; phylum Chordata; class Aves; order Psittaciformes; family Psittacidae; genus Coracopsis; species Coracopsis vasa. The sequence goes on from JANHGB010053990.1 coordinate 6,696, forward strand.
GACTTGTAATAAATGTGAAATTCTAACTAAATGGATTAAACAGCCCACATTCTGCAATATGATTGTGAGGAAATACAGAGGCTTTGTTTTAAATAAAATGTGAAAAAAATCAAGTTTAGTATCTTGTTTTGTTATATTTTATTTCTTATTCTTTTCACAATTCTATCCCTCAAATTTTATGGCAGTCAATTTTCTTTAAAAGTGAGTTGAATATATTACATTTAGTGCAAGGATAATATAAGAATTATGTGATATATGTTGTACTTATGAAAGATTTATCTCTTTCCTGTCTGCTTCATACCTAAATACATGGAATAACACCACCCACTGGTAAGAGCAGGAGGTATTTATATCAAATTTAATTCCAGTATAAAGTGTGGAGAATATCCATGTTATCTGTCGGGTTTAGAGCTTGTTCAATGCTTTCTAATTTTAACTGTAACTTTTTGCATGATGAAGGGGTAGATAGCAAAGGGAAATAATCCAAGTAGAATCAGATGTGGGGCAAAATGGTCACTAAAAATTAGGCATTAAGAAATATTAATCTAACCACATTTATTAATCACTGTTTTACCCCACAACTCAAATCATGCTTCTCTGCCCAAAAAAGGTCATGTGCATATTGGTTTGCATTAGATAGTTGCTCTGTAGGAATGCCACTCTGACAAAGTTGCCATGCTGATCATTCTGCATTTTCCTTTGCGTGAATGCTTTTACTTCAAAGCATATATGCATGTTAGCACAAGCAGCAATGAACTTTTCTTGGCTATAAGCCATGTGCATATGAAATGGACTTGCATGTGGTGTTAACTTAATTTTGCATGAAATATTTGCATTTACACACCAAGGGGCTAATACTGTCCTCAGACAAATGTGTTTGACTCCTATCTATATTTACTGGGAGTTTTCTCAAATATCTGAAGGCAGAATTTGATCCAGTGTCTTTCTTTTTCATCTCATGACTGAAAACCAAATAAAAATCAGAAACTCAGTCCTCTTTCTCCTTTGAAATATGAAATGCACAAATAATTTACATTTTATATATAATGTACATGCAATATATAACACACACATACTCATACATATATGATATTAGAGAATACATTTCAAAAGATGCTTTTAATTATCATTAGTAATCTTAAGAATTCAGGGTAAGTAAGTGGAAAAATAAACAAAACCAACCAAACAAAAACCAGCAAACAACCACACCAAACCCCCCCAAAAAAACCCAAAAAACAAAAGCAAATAAACAAAACCCCTCAAAAAAACAAACAAACAAATTACAAAAAAACAAAACAAAAAAAACCCCTTTTAACCACAGGGATTATACTGTACTAAGACTAAATAAACTTGATTTCCTAAACAAAGTCCTATACTTTCTATTGAAAACCAGAAGATAATACTTTATGCTTGTTTGAAATGGCTGAACTTCAAATTACCTTTAAAGATCTGCAGGTGAAATATGCCTAGAACATTGTTTATTTTTTCATTTGTTCCAATCTGCTTCATTTCTACATCTCTTTGATCATGTTTCATTGCAGAAAGCATTTTGATAAAAACAGTTCCATATAATTATGCATGGACTGGATAAACAGGATTTGGGATTTATTTTAATCTGGATAAAAATCTTGAGTCTATAGAATAAGCATTATTTAAATAATATCCCTGTGGTACACACTGGCAAAGTTAAATTAAAAAAAAATATTTACAGTGTATATTGTTTTGTGAAGGATGTCACCAGTCCCAAAGATTCAAAGACATTACTTTTATTTTTAAACTATCCTGTTCTGTTTTTCCTAAACTCTGCCTTCTTTCCCCCATTCATTCCCATGTTATCAGTCCAGCACTGATAATAGCATGCCTGTGATGCTTACCCTAAAAAGATTACATCTTTTAGTGTTTGAGGTCATTTTTTAAGTTATGCATGTATTTTTTACAATCCTCTACCCTTTTTTCCATGGATCTTCTATGCATCTGGATAGCTTTATTGATTTTTTTTTACCTTTAAAAAGAGTTCAAAGAAGTAAATAAGTGGGACAAGCTTTGGAAAGTGTTTAGCCAAATGTACCTGTAATTAAAATTTTGGATGTAGGACAGATGCCTTTTTATTTTGGGGTTTACCTAGTGCCATGCAAGGAGAGAGCAATTCAGAATTTTTATGTATAAATTTGTGGAACCTTCTCCTGCAAGAATCCAAGCAAAGTGTATGTGACCATCCAAGTGTATGCGACCATACACTTAGCCACAGTGATCATGCAAGTACATCAGAGCACACACCTCTCTTGAAGCTTCAGAACCAGCAATGCTACTGTATCAAATAAAGGGCAGGTTCACCATTGCTTTGGTAAGGCTTCTTTTGTGAGAAACTGGCCACTGGTCACTGATGACACCACTACATTTGTTATTCTTGCTTTTCCTCTCACTGTGACCACTTCTTATGATGAAAACAGTTCTACCAATAGAACTATCACCAGTAACAGCTTTGAACCAGAGAATTAGGAAACTACATTAAAACTTCAGATATAAATAGCAAGACGAATTTCCTTATACCACCAGAAGGGTAATCCAAATTAGAAGTGTTTGGAACAAAAGCAGTAGCAATTGGTTAAACAGAGGGAATATGAAATCGTTGTGGAAAGTGGTACTGTTATTTGTTTATATGTCATAGTGGAAATCCGAAGACATATAAGACTATCAGAAAGTACCTCAGATATGGTTAGCGGTAAAGTCGTTCTTTCATTTTCTATTACAAGACCAATTATAAAACATGAACGCCTACATTTAATCAATTTACAGAAAAGAAGACCTCAGGAAAAAAAACATATTTCAACAATGTCAATCTGTCTGCAAAGTGATTACCATTACCAGTTACTCACTGCACTGTATTTTGTGGTCTAACATCTCAAAACCAAGAGCAAATTGACAATTTTCCAACTATCATTAGATTTTTGGAAAGGCGTGGATCTGGTCAACTTCTACAGACATTGATGAGGGACTCAACAGTCAAAGAAACTGAAATAATTTTCTGTCCTCCTCACCCAGCAATGTATCATATCTCAGAGATCACCTTTCAGATGTAAAAGAAATTGTATTATTCAGAAACTGTAATGAGATTATAGATGAAGAATGATCCACTGCAGCTCCAGTAATTTCAACATAAAAATGTCACAAAAATCAGTGTCATGACAATGACTGAAAGCAAGAGACCCTAATTCTTGATAAGGTTGTCAGGCTTCAAATGTCATTAAAAGGTGAATTAGCTCATCATCACACACTGCTTCTCTCTCAGCTGTTGTAAGGACCTCCTTCATATTCTGAAAAATAAAAAAATAAATAAACAAACATCTGCAACATTTTCCTGTATGAAGAAGAGGAATCATCAGAAATAACTCTTATTCTGTGTGAAGACCAAGAGCTGCTGGAGCAGAATTATTACCACTTGTGACTTTGTTCATTCTTTTCAAAATGGTGAAAGCCATTGGAAATGTTTTGGCCTTCTGCTTATAGTGGTAGTTCATTTCTGTAACTAACTGCCATAGAAATAGTAAATTCTAAATTCTTTCTACAAATGGAACTATGTTGAATTACAGAAACTGTTAGTCCAGGTGAAGATGTTATTAAAATCTAAGACACAATTTTTTGTAACAGAACTAAACCTTGCATTATTCTTTCCATCAGAGGGAGCAGCTACTGGGGGACAGAGACCCTAATTCAAAATCTATACGGTGCAATTCGTGCAGCTCATCTCAGATTATTGCAAAAATTAGGTGGTAGAAAGATGAAAGTTAAAGACATGAGTTATTTGACCAAATACATGAATTACTATGAATTAATTTCACCAGTCCTTACAGAACTAAGACAAACAAAATGTTAATTTTTAATATAAATCCCACTAAAGTGAATGATCCATGGTGTTTGCTCTCAGTAATTAGTTTAAAAATTATGCTCAGATTGTTTGAGAACTTTATTCAGCATTTAGTGATGCGAATTTCAACATATCCTGAGATCTATATTATGCAGATGAGATCCAAATAGAGTTCAAGTATGTGTCTATGAGAGAAAGTATATTTATTCCTGCCTCTTTGTACTTTCAGCTGCTTGCTATATTTTTGCGGGGTTAGTTTTTGCATGGAACAATTTCTCAAACCATTTCATGAGGAGAGATCAAAACAAGGCAGGAACAAGCAGATAAGGTAGGGAAGGACTAGAACTTCTTTTTCAGTTTATGCCATCTTAAATTGTCGGATTAATTTGAGAGTCTGTCTTTCCCTCTATATGCTGGATACTTGTCACTCATATATCAGTAATTCTTACTGATTTAGGACAAGAAAATCTTAGTCAAAATGAGTTTCAACACACCCCAAACAGACCCACAATACACAAGAGCCCTCTTGTGATCTCTTCAACAATATCTTGGCTTTTAACGTTTGGCCCACTATATTTCAGTAGAGAAAATGTATGACAATATTATGTGCAGAATTAAAAGATATCTTTGACTGCCAGACTGCAGGGACTGGAGCATCTCTCCTACTAGGAGAGACTGAGAGAGGCGGGACTGTTCAGCTTGAAGAAATGAAGGCTCACAGGGGATCTCATCAACACAAATACCTGAAGGGAGGGTGTAAAGAAGATGGAGCCAGGTTTTTGTTCAGTGGTACCTGGTGACAGGACCAGAGGCAATGGGCACCAGGTTAAACAGAAGGTTTCATCCAAACATCAGGAAACACTTTTTTACTGTGGGGACAACAGCCTTGGCAGAGGTTGCCCAGAGAGTGTGTGGAGTCTCTGCCCTTGGAGATTTTCGAAGGCCATCTGGACATCGTCCTGGTATACCAGCTTTAGGTAGCCCTGCTTGAGCAGGAGTTATAAGGATAAAATGACTTCCAGAGGTACCTTCCAACCTCAACCATTCTGTGATTTTGTTGGTATAAAACATGGTATTTCCATTGTGGCTAATACCCTGATTTGCTTTGACTTGGATACTTTCTAAATATTTTCTGTGGGACAGATGTCAATACCTGTTCCAGAACAGAGGATAAAAGAATCTAAAAATTGTCATGAATCTTATAATTTACCCAAAAAAACCAAAGTGATCATTGCCCCGAACATCTGATAGTTGTCTGAGGTTAGGATATATAGATGTCTCCAACTGACTTGTCGCAAAGTTCCTGATACATGTGAGTGAAACTTTGTTGTCTTGAAAAGGAGAAGTTAACGAAACTGGACTTCCTCTCCACTTATGAAAGATCACATTCTTCAAAGCAATCTGAATTATGTCCCTACTATCCTCACTAAACTTCAATCACTTATTCCACATAAAATGTTTTTCTGCTCTCTGAATGGCACTTTCCTCCTCTCTCATGCAAAGTAGATAAACCAACGTTATTTGACAGGGAATAAGTTTTATTTCAGACAGGAAGAGACAACTGAACATGGACTTGATAACTACCAGTGAGAAACAACTGGAGTTTATGGTCACAGAATCATAAACGGGTTTCCTTTTCTTTTGTTTTTCTTTTGGTTTGTTTTTTTTTTGGGGAGGGGGAGGTGTGAGGATGAGGGTAAAGCCGATTTTATATTTTGTAACCTGCCTATTTTAGTAGACCTCTGTCTCTTGAATTATGCATGAGTTCTGATTCTAAAGATGAATCTAACCATGATAATCCAAGATTTTTCTCACCAGGGCCTGATGGAGTCACTATTAAGGAGATACTGAGTGTTAACCATAGAAGCATGCAGGAAAGAGCAGAGCAATTGAAACCCAACCTGTATTCAAATGATTTATTAATTTTGTATTTCTTATTGACAAGAATGTTATTAGAAGAGCAATTCTAGCTTTATAATTTTCAAAACCATATTATGATTTTTTTTTTTATTTTTGCATTACCTAGTGCTTTATTCATATAATTTCAAGATTATGCTGACTTTTACTTGTTTAGAAAAGTGTATTTTAATTTTTTCTTATCACGTTAGAATGGGATTTAAATGTCCTTAAATACTCAAAATCTCACAACAACTGAAAATAAATGAAATGCAATATTTAGAATTTTATTATTTTAAAGATAATATGATTTTGAATATTGGATGGTTTTCTAATATTTAGCATTGTCAGTATGTGTTTACATAATATATTGATGCTGACTGCCACATTGTAAGAACTTTATTTTCAATACAATTGCTCCTTCTCTACACAGACAATCAAAGATATCTGTGGGAATCAGATACTTGTTTATTAACACATGCTAAAAACTGATGAGTAAAAAATATTTTCTCAAAGTAATTAAAATCCGAATATCGGGAATGTACTTTGGAGGCTTGGGTTGGCAAGAGGTTATCTGTACTGCACAACATATAACTTAGTTTGGAAAAATCAAATTCTGTATAATGTCAGCAGCTGGACTTGGATTAAATACCTAACTACAAACAGTGTGCACAATATGGTAAGCTTCTTTTAGTAATGTTCTCTACAAGAATGATTTAACAAATTTATCTTCAAATCAGATTCTTGCTTGCATTTCTAAACTTGCATTAGTGGAGTAATCTCCAAAATTCCATTGGAAATCAATGTTATTTGGGCACCTGTCTTCCTTCTAGCCATTTGACAATTGTGGTATTAAAGAATAAATGTTCTTCCTCTCTGATGTATAACATCTATTTTAGAGTGTAAGCTCCATGGGGCAGGGACACTTTAATCACAGATACTTGAACAGAAGCTAGTACCTTTCAGATGTTATTGGCATATAAATAACTATTAATTAATATGCAATGATTTTAGGACAGTTTCATGTTAAGTATAAATTAATTATTAAACTACTTGTTTCTTTAAAGAAATACCCAAAGTATCTTCAGAAATATAAACCAACACACATGGTCTGCATGGTTTTTGCTTAATGGTAAAATGCAATCCATTGATAAATGCGATAAACTGAAGTTGATGTGAAAAATTAATACAATTTATACTAAGGCTGTGCTCCTGTCTTTCTAACAATTCAAATACCTTTTCCTGTAAGTACCTCTGAACTGAAAATGTATTTCCTATTTTGCATCCTGTAAAAATGGAGCTCTTCTAAACATATTCAGATAGATGTATAACAAAAGAAATAATTCAAAATAGGTCTTTTTTACTTTTATTTCAACATAATGACATTAAAATAAAAAAGTAATTGCATAATAAACTATTTCTAGTGGTGTGATAGAGATTGTAAACAGAGCAGCACCACAGATGCTTTTCATTTACCATATTTTCTTTTGCTTATTGTTGTTGAATGCTGGCTTTTTCTGAGGATGTGTAAATTTTATTTGGTAATGCCTTATAGCTCATACAGATTTTGTATATATGTGTGTTAAAACATTCCGTTTGTTATTTCACAGCACTGATTTCCATTAGCAATCATAGAAACATTTCAACTCAGTTAAAGGTATTGATATTTCATTTGTAAACCATAGCTTGGCTTGTGTGGACAGAAGCCTCATATCAAAAATGTGTTCATCTTCTCTGTTAGCAGGGGATATGAGTTGTGAAAATCTTTATGCAATTAGAGTGAGTGCACAGACCTTTATTGTGCTGAAGTAAGAATTAATATAGCAAAAAGTGAATGGATTTTGTATTTTTTTTTTCTGTGCAGGAATATTTATGTGTTTATAGAAAAACAGGGCAGAGGGTAAACAAGGAATGAATTCATAGGCTACTCTGATAACAAAAAGACACATCCTGTTCACACATTCATAAGACTGGTAGCATCAGTTCATGTTTTGTCTTTTGAAATACGCAACGGATGTAGCAGGTCCCAGTGAAAGCATATGACCCATTAATATAATTGACAGCAGATAACAGGATTTAACTGCAAGAAAGGGTGGTACATAATAATGTCCGGCCCATTCCTTAACACAGTGGGCAGTCGCAAGGTGAGCAGAACTCCCATAGAAGTTAGTAGCAGAAATGTTTACTGATTCTAAAAGAATCAGAGGTAATATGATCCTAGATAATTTAGCTCACACATAATGACCATGTTGTAAGTAGCTCACTTCTTTCTTCTAAACAAAATTAACATGTTACCATGGTACCCAGGAGGAATCCCATGGTTCTACTGCAGGCAAACTCCCATTGTTCTGAGTAAGGGATGAGCGAGGACCATAGCAACTAGCCCTGTGGTTTGCTGAACTAATCATCTGCCTGTGTAAATCTGCATAACACCATTGTTTCAGTGGGATGTGTTGCATTTTCTGATAAAAATCTAAATCCTAAACTTGCAAGCAGAATATATTTAACAGAAAAATCCCATTAAAATGCTGTCTTCCTGAAAAATATTTGGTCTTGTTCAGATAGTTCTCATTTAACAAATGTCATAGTTACTTCAGCAAAAAAACTTCCTTATTAAATGTAGTACTTTCATAATTGATATAAAGGAAATAGACATATTAGTCCAAATAGGTGAAATTCAGTAAAGAGTCTTCCATTAGTTGTCTTATTTGTTATTTAACTGCAGCATATTCATTCATATACCTTAGTACCATTTCTTGTTATGGGAGAAATCTTAATAATGGATTTTGTAACCACTACATCCACTAGTATGTACATTAGTATTTACATTGTATAAAGTTTGCAATATAGATTACACTATGCACTTGTTGAATTGTAAGCCTCTGACAGCTCTTAGGACCGCTTCTATTTGTGTGTCACTTCTTTCTGTCCAGGAAGAAAACAAAAATTATATAAAGCAACTTTCATATTATTCACATTAAATCCTTATGCTTATCTTTCCAGGTCCTGAAGGGCTTTCCAGAATGTTTACAGGCTGACATTTGTCTGCACCTCAACCAAAATTTGCTTCAGAATTGTAAAGCTTTCCGGGGGGCCAGTAAAGGCTGTCTTCGAGCTTTGGCTATGAAATTTAAAACAACACATGCACCTCCTGGAGACACTTTAGTGCACTGTGGAGATGTTCTCACTGCTCTTTACTTTGTGTCAAGAGGCTCCATTGAAATCCTTAAGAGTGACATTGTTGTAGCCATTCTTGGTAAGTAGATTGCTACAAGGCATGTTAAAAGAATCAGGGGATTGAAAACAAATATCCATTGTTGTTTCTGGTGAAGGAAAATTGTAAACTTTTTACTCACTGTTATTTAACATCAAGAAGAGAAATAATTTAAGGAGCAAAGTCTACATTACTGCAACAATTCATGTACACCAAAGAACCCATGTCCTCGGATATAAGAGCAGGAATGAGCCAGATTTATCCCTAGTTAAGTGGTAAGCTGCAAGTTGAGTAAAGAAGATACCAAATTACTCCAGTTCTGATTTTACTGTAAGAACCAAAGTCAAGGACACCCTTTCTTGAGCAGCGTATGAGGGTTCTGAGGCACACAGACCCCCTATACGCTATCTGGAGAAAAATATGTATCTACTTCAGGCATTCAAAATGTCTGTATAGCATAGGGAGTTTCTTGTTTTCTTTCCAAATGAAGATATCTCAGCAGTGTTCAGTACAGCTGGGAGCTCACCTGCTCACCTGGTGATGGCTCTTGTATGAAATCACTAGCCACAGCAGTTTTAAAAGTAAAATAACTAAACCACTACCTAAACAAGACTACTAATTTGTTTCTCCAAATTAATATCAGGTAATAAGAACACAAAGAATAATTGAGTAGATGAGGAAGGATTTTCCTGTACAGAAACCTACACCAGCTGCAACATCATGCATGTGTTCCCCTTTTCGTTTATCATCCACTGTAGGAACTTGAAACCAGAAAAATAGCTGAAACAAAATCTGGACTGGTAGCAGTATGTTGCTATTAATCCACTTGTGACTGAATATTCTGATAGTACTTTGCAGGGTGGATGCAAGGACAGAAATACACAGGCGTGCCTACAGCAATCCTTCCTAGGTTTAGATGGTGTTATCAAGGTAATTAGCCATCTCACGCTGCTGCATTTCATCAGCTGTGCCAACTTCAGGCACAAGCAGAGATGATCATGCAAGTATAACACTGTGAGGTTTTTACTTACTTGTGTGTTTTCCGCTCATTATGAACAGTGTAGTTCATCAAGGATTTCATCTTTTACGTCAAAAAACAAGCAAATTTCCATAGCACTCACAATCAAGAATAAATGACAAGTTTATGAACTCACCAATTTCTTCCTGGACCAAAGACGCAGACTGGTCAAGTTTTGCATGTTAGGCACATCAGATCGCTGTACTCTCACACTGCAGCAATGCCATTATGTCTCTTCCAGGCTACCGCTCCTTGCACCAGGTGCTGCACTTTGAAGCCTAACTGCCAGGGAATAGTGGGTCAGACAGAAAGGGAGACAACTGTGCACAAGTGCAGCCAAAAGGAGCTGCTCTGTGGGCCCACATGTTGCAGGATCCATGAGGCAAGAGCCTGCCTGATAGCTGACTCCAGTCAATAAATCTGTGGTATCTTGAAGAAATCTGCTACAAAATAATACAAGATAATACAAACAAAAAATTACTTTGCAATGAAATGACACAGAAGCCTAACAAAGATTATCAATACTTAGCAAAATATTTGTAGTTAATTCCTCTTTCTGAAAAACCTACACATAGAAATAGACAGAGAAAACAGTCAATGCTTTATCCTTTGGGGTTGAAAAGACTTCAGTCCAACAGAGGTAGCATGGATAAAGCTTTCATACTTAACAAGTATTACAACTTCATCACAGAAATCAGAGCTCTGAGAAATGTTTCTTTTGTCCCCGTTTTCCTCAATTTGTTGGCACTGTCTAAAGCTGCTGAGTGAGGTCTCATCACTACTGACTGATGCAGTCTAATGCAATTCTGTGCCAAATCCTTAGAAAATACAATAGCTGTGGACCCCATAGAATCTATACTCTCTTTTAGTTTGCAGATAAGATATAAAAATACTGTGATCATTCAATAGTCATATTGCAGAGAAGGCATTATATGCCTTGAATAGGAACCCTTGCATTCATAAACATTAAGATCAGGACTGTTAGATTATATTGGCTAACCTCTGTTATATCTCTGACGCCTGTTATATTTCATATCTTTAACTATCTGTTGTGTCTAATGAACTGTCCTTAATGAAACAAAAGTAACAGGTTTTGATCTGAAGACATAATGAGATGAAAAAGTGATCACTTTTCCTGGTGGTTTATTTCCATAGTTAATCATTTTTATTGTTAAAAATGTGTGCTTTATTTCCAGTATAAAATTATCTGCTTCAATTCCTTTCCATTAGTTCTTGCTATGCATTCGTTATTATATTGTAGAAGCGTTTAGTTCCAAGTATTTTTTCCTCTCTATAGGGTTATATGCAGTATAATCAGTTACCTCTTAATCTTCTTGTTGATAAGCTAAGCTAACTGTGCTCTTTAAGATGCTCACTGAAATCAGCCCTTAAATTATTTTTTGCAGCTTTTAACTGCTTGCTCGCCCAGTTTTCAGCTTCCTTTATAGAAAATGGAAAAAACAGAACTACTTTTAGTAAGCTTATATAAAAGCTACAAATGCTTAACAGAAAAGCAAAATCGCCTGCGTATTTTTTTACTAGTCTACTGTTACTCAGTTGCTATGACCACTATTCTATTCCACAAGTGTTTTCCTAGTTCCCCTCCAAACGCCATTTTGCAGGTAAACCCTGCAGCCATTAGTTTAGAGCATATTTTCACTGGTCTATGGCTGCAACTGCTCTGTAATGAGGAAGGTTAGGTGCAAATTTGGGGAAAATGAGCAATCAAACAGAGATGACAATTTTAGCAAACAGGTACTAGAAATGTGTCAACACTGACAGAAAGAATTTTAATAATTTCAAAACAGAGGCAGCTATGTTTAAAGAGGTTATTCAAAACAATTTCTGCATCATGGAAGTTTGTGTTCCCTCTGGATAATATAAAAACTAAGCTATTTTCGACTTAAATATATTTGAAGTTTCTTCATATATTTCCTTGAGCACTGCTGGGGATGGAGCATTTACCACTGCTTTGGGCAACCTTTTCCAGTGCCTCACCACTCTCACAGTAAAGAACTTCCTTATATCTAATTTGAACTTCCCCTGTTGAAGTTTAAACCCTTTACCCCTTGCCCTGTTGCAACAGTCCCTGAAGAAGAGTCCCTTTCCAGTATCCTGTTGATATTGGAAGGCTATGAGGTCTCCACACAGCCTTCCCCTCTCTAGGCTGAACAGCCCAAACTTTCTCAGTTTGTCTTCGTATGGTAGGTACTCCAGCCCCCTGATCATCCTCGTGGCCCTCCTCCAGACTTGCTCCAACAGCTCCATGTGGAGACCTCATAGCAGCTTTCCAGTATCTGAAGGGGGCCTGTATGGATGCTGGAGAGGAACTCTTCATTAGGGTCTGTAGCGATAGGACAAGGGGTAATGAGTTAAAACTTAAACAGGGGGAGTTTAGATGGGATATAAGGAGGAAGTTCTTTACTGTAAGGGTGGTGAGGCACTGGAATGGGTTGCCCAAGGAAGTTGTGAATGCTCCATCCCTGGAGTCAAATATACGTCTTCCCTTCCTTATGGAGTGAAGTCCTTCCTTCAATGCTCTCCAAAGTTAGATCTGAAATGCTTCTTTTTTTGCCATCTGGAATTATCACAAGGAAAGGCTGATGCCTCCTTACCACATCTTTAGGCATTGGAACTGTATTTAGAAGACAGACCAGGAAAACCCCAGTCATGAGGCAACGTTTTTCTCTACAAGTGTATGCTTGTTTCTCATTGAAAACCCATCTGTGGATGGCTACACAGTGGCCAACATTTTATCCTCTTCTGCAAACAAAGCATGTACACCCAAATTTTATGATGTGTTTGAGAATAGTCATTCAACAACCTCTTTCTATTGTTCAATCCTAATGAGCTTTGGATGCTAAAATGCAAGGGAGGCTGGAGTAAAGCAATAAAGCAGTACTGATGCTGAATGTCACTGAAAGCAATGCTGCTGAAGAAGACTGGGGATGCATGTTGCAGTACCAATCTAATTCATGGGTGTAGATGAGAATGGTTATTGATGCAGCAGGCTGCTGTACAACACAGAATGCTATTGCCAGCAGACATTGCAGGCATTTCACTACAGCTTTGTTCTGTGAGGCAACAGTTTGGGGGATGAGAAAGCAGAAAGCATCCCTCAGCTGGTCCAGAAGCAGCATTGTCAGTGTGGGACATATTCTGATGTCTTTAAACCAGATTATTTCTGGCCTAATTCCATGCTAATTCTCCAGATTCATGATGACAACACCACCAAGAGCAGAATCTGACTTTTCAGTGCACGCTGGAAAGGACTCCATGTAATTAAAGAGAAATGCAAATTAAACCAAATGAAGGCCCTGATCTGCTAAACTTTGCCCCTCACCTTCCTCTGCTGCTTTGTATTGCTCTGTGGTTTCATTTCCTATTGCACAACTCAATTTGCTGCCCAGTCTTGGGCATGCCACTCTTATTTCCAAATCCTTGGACTTTCAGCTCTTATTTCATTGCATGCTGCTGATCCTCTGCTATGTTTAAACCCTCTCTAAGTGCAATACCCAGGATTTAATGTCCTCCCTGCCAACACAATTTGGCGTTATGCAAGCAGTACCTATATTGAGCATTCTTTTCCTCTCTAAAATGAATTTCGAGGTAGATACAAAAATATGTCATTCCTTCCATCCTCTGTCCTCCAGCATATCTATTCCTGAAACCTGTGAATTCTAGTTGCCATTTATAGGGGCTTACAGGCAATTAAAAAGTATCACCTTTATGATCATAGTGGGAAAGATCTGTTTCTGTGTATTACTAGTCTCTCTATCAGAACCTAAGGGTCCAGGTAGTGGTTTGCTCACCTTTTCATGCTGATTCTATCATCACTTTTAGCACTGAAAAAACCCCTACTTTATCAAATTAAGAATTCCTTTAAGGCCATGAAATAGCAAGATCAAGAGTAAACCAACCATGAAATATCCTTACTGACAACACTGCAACTAATTCAGAATCTGTGGGTTAAAAATCACAGAATCACAGAAAGATCAGGGTTGGAAAGGACCTTAAGATCATCCAGTTCCAGTCCCCTGACACAGGGGGATATAAGGAAGAAATTCTGTACTGTGAGGGTGCTGAGGCACTGGAATGGGTTGCCCAAGGAAGTTGTGGATGCTCCATCCCTGGCAGTGTTCAAGGCCAGGTTGGACAGAACCTTGGGTGCCATGGTTTAGTGTGAGGTGTCCCTGCCCATGGCAGAGGGGTTGGAACTGGGTGAGCTTAAGGTGATAGAACAATATTCAGGTGTTGTTTCAAGTCTGAATCTCATTGTCCATCACGTGAAGAGAGGGGACCTGAACTGCCTTGAGGAGCAGCCAGAGGTCCAGGGCAGGAATGCTTGGGAGGCACACGTATGCTTCCAAATGGCTCATGGCCAGAGGACACGGTGAGGGACAGGGAGCTGCCAGCTCCATATGCTGCCAGGACCCAGCCTTAGAGGTCAGCCACCTCTATCCCTATGAAGAAGACACTGAAAAGGGATGTGTGGCCCCACATGACCCCAGGTCATTCACCCAGCACAGGGAAAACATGTCATGCAGTTCCCAAGGTGATGTTATTCCTGTTGGAACGTGAGGGATAAAAGGGATGTTTGGGAAACTGCTGAATCCACCCACCCTCCATGTGTGCCTCTGAGCCTGCCTGGCCCCCTCCATGGTGCGGAGGGGTGATGTTCCCTAGGGATACCCTCCAGCAGAGGTTTTCCCTCTCCTGCCTCATCAGGCTGACACTGCCTGTACTAATTAACCAGAAACTGGGGCTGAATGAAGCCCAGGAAGCATCACTGTGCAGCACAGAGAGATGAGGTGGCAGCAGCCCTGGGCTGAGCCTGCAGGAGCAGGATGTGTGGCTGCAGAGGGCTCTGACAGCATCTCCGAACTGGAAGGAGACAGAGGTTCTTTTGCATTTATCCATGATTTCAGAAGGCCAAAGGTGCTGTGAGAGGGTAGAATGGAAGAATAGCCAAGAGGAGATGGAATGTGAGTGAAAAGGGGGGAAATCCCTGAGCTGGTGACTTTGGGAGGGAGGAGGAATTCATTGGAGCAGAGGATGAGATGGGTGCAAGAAGCACAGCCTGGGAGTCCAGACCCAAAGGATGGATGCTCAGATGTCGTGCAGCAACCCAGGATGCTCAGCCAAGGGGACCACACTGGAGAGGAGCCCAGCTCTGAGCCCTGCTTTGGAGGAAGGAATGAGGCTCAGCTTGGAGGCTGCTCCTGGCCCTGCTTTGATGATGTGGCCTTTGGCAGAAACATGGCTCTGAGGGCCAGAATGCTCCTTCTGTACATGATCAACTGTGGCTCCTCTGGGGAAAGGAGAGGGAAGGGGGGTTACAGTGGTGGCTCCTGGCAATAGCCTCAGTAGGTCACTAATGGCACCAGTCCATCTAATGCACACAAAACCCCTTTGTTTGAGGCAAGGCCATTAGTGATGGAGTCTGCATCAAACTGCAGTCCTCAGGACGGACCAGGTGAAGCCCAGGATTTGATTTTGTGTCACGTTTGTCCCTTAGGAGACAGTAATAGTAAATGCTCCATCCCTGGCAGTGTTCAAGGCCAGGCTGGACAGAACCTTGGGTGACATGGTCTAATGTGAGGTGTCCCTGCCCATGGCAGGAGGGTTGGAACTGGATGAGCTTAAGATCCTTTCCAACCCAAACCATTCTGTGATTCTATGATTGTAATGGTGGCTTTGTGACTACTGATACATCTGGGTTACACCAAAACCCACTTCTACAGTGGACCGCAAGGCATGTGAAGGAGTAAGCAAGCCAGTGTGCAGCCATTACTCTTCATGCCAGTGCTAAAGACCCAACATATCAGTGAATAGAAACCCCCTGGAGCCATAACCCTAATCTTCCATCACTTTCTCCTCTTCCAGAGGTGTGCTCCCAGGCTGCCAGCTGATAGATGATCTGCCTTGTTCCTCTGATAATCAATCTCTTTGAACACTTTATTTCCCATTTGTTTATGGATGCCACGTTGCTGCATCCATAAAATGGGCTCATGGGATTGTCCCTGCCCCCACGTTGTAAATCCAGGTCCGTCAAATGTACAGCAATTTATCACTGACCATTGCCCAGTTTTATGTTAATGTTTGAACATGGCCATAAAACAATTACATCATCTTACCTCTGACCAGCTTTTAAGGCAAAAGGACCTTATAAAACCAAGCTCTGCTCACCAGCAAGGCACCTTCTCTTGTGTTGGGAGCACAGAGAGCCTTTCCATCATGAGCTTCACTGGAAAGTACGAGCTCCAGTCCCAGGAAAACTTTGAGCCCTTTATGAAAGCCATAGGTAAGTGCCTGCATGTGCTATGTGCTGCTTTGCCTCTGCAGATCCCACTGGTATCTGGGAGTCCAACTGATGCACTGATGATGCAGACTGAAAGCATCTCTCAGATTTCCTGTTTCTGACTGTCTTCTTGCAGTTGTTGGGGTGTTTTATAACGGGTGTGCATGGAGATGTGATCTCAAGATAGAAGAGAAAGCATCTCCCTGGCTGGTGGCTGCAGGCCAAAGGATGCTGGGTGAAATACATGGCTTGCAGGAAAATGGTCCTAGCAAGGTCTGCAGCCACAGCAGAATGCTGCATGCATGTGATAATGCAGCAGGACCTGGGTGGGTCAGGGAGACTGCAGATCTGCTCCATCAAGCTGTGGTATTTCCTTTCCAGCCCTAACTCTTCTATGATTCTATGATTCTATATTTGAAGGTGAGCAGGCTCAGCCCATCGTGCTGCTGCTCGGCGATGCTGCAATGCACCAGATCCCACCATTCATCAGGAAAAGCATAGAATCACCATCAAGTGGTTTGGGTTGGAAGGGGGCTTAAAGCTCATCCAGTTCCAACCCCTGCCACAGGCAGGGACACCTTCCACTAGACCAGGTT
>JANHGB010053991.1:8541-33220 GCA_026283785.1 Coracopsis vasa
GGTCTGCCCCATAGGAGTGGAAGCTGGACACGCTGTGTGACCTCTACGAGACCCTCTGTGTCTATGGTCTCTATGTCAAGAGTAGTAGCTTGGTAAGAAGTAACAGACAGTCTAGTCCAACTCTGGAGAAGCCTGACCACAAAAATGCTAATCTGAAGTGTTCAAATATATAATCTCTCCTGAGATTAGGGTAGACTACTATTAGGGTAGTTCTGCACATGACTGCATTGTTACACAGTCATATGCAGTCTATCTCTGCCTAAACATACCTCAGTGCCTTCCCTGAACCTTCAGTTCTAACCCTAACCAATAGCCCTTTCTACATTTTAGTATCACACTACGTACCCTAGTTTCCCTTCTAGAAAGAAAGAAAGGGATTTCTTTCTTATGCTTTATCAGTTAAAGGTGTGCCCCGCTGTGCAGCAGGTCAACCATCCTGCAATACTCTACTCTGCACACTGTATACAGCGAGTCAACAGTGTGCATACTACCCTACATAGTTTCTGGGAGACTCTCTCATTCTAAAATGTCTTCTCAGGCTGCCAGACTTCTGCAATCTGGACTGCAATTCTGCCATTCTCAATGAGATGTCCATGAAATCACAGAGTGATTACTTTCCTACAGACTTAGGCCGGTACTTTTACAAAGGATAAGGACAGTGAGAAAGAAGATGCTCTTTCTCAGGTCTTTCTTAAGCAAAGTTACTCAGCCTGGCAACTTCACGTACCAGCAATGGATTACTTACATTCTGTTGAGGGCTCCTGAAGGCAATTAAAAAATAACATCACATCCCTTCTTCATTAGCCTCAGTGGACTCTAAAGCTCACGACCTTCATTCATCCCAGCCAGGTGCCCTGTCTTATACCACCAGCATTATATGCTCTGTTACACACACCGCTGCCTTACTCATTGCTCTACTTTAGAAACAACATTGATCCAACACCCAAAACAGGTTGGCCAGAGACTTCATCTCAAGGAAACAGCAACCAGGAGCACACTACACAGCTCTAGCAGCTGGCAACATGCACATGAACCTGAATAAAATTAAAGAGTAGACCTCATTTCTACCTCATGCCTCAAAGGAACCATTCCCTTCCCTCTGTTCTCTTTAGATACAGGAAAGGTCACCTCACACATAGGATACAATATATTTGCAGGCAGTGCCTATTACACAGCAGATGTATACAATTTAATTTTGCATTCTCCTGAATACATGTTCACATGCATCTACATATATCCTCTGTTAATTTTGTTTTATTTTTCATGTTATGGATTTTAACAATGGCAGCCTGGAAGGCATGCTTGAGACAGAAAATTTAGCCCTTTAGTGCAGACTACTTTGGTTTCATGTAAGCAAGTAATGTGATTTGGGTTTCATGATAGGCAAATGTCTATCTAAGGTGAACGATCAGCAGTAACGCTTAGACAATATTTGGCCACCTGCAAGCATGTCAGTGCTGACTGGAAGAAACAGCAGACTTCCCAGAATACAGGCTATACCTATGTCAGTATTGAAGACAATCAGCCAGGCCAGCCGGAGTATGTTACTTTTACTGGGATCTTTGGGTTAATAAGAGCTACCCCTCTTACTGAAGACTAAATGTACTGACTAAATCAGATCAATTGCTTCTAAAGAATTCAGCAGACAATTATGCAAAATGAGATTTTCATATTAAGAAGTAAGATTTCAGCTAGACTACTTCTCTAGGTCCTAAAATATTTCCTGTAAAACTACGCACTAAATCACCTAATGCACATTAATAAGGCTTATAACATACAGGTCATTCTGCTACACAGGCCTATGCAGGCATCCCAATTTTACTAGCTACATACCTCTGAGCTGCTTTATTTACAGTTTTCTGAAATTAGACAGAGTTAAGAATGTTTGGCTCTGAAACTACATGTAAATGCCACCTATATGCACAATCTTTGCAAGACTGCACACAAAGGTGGTGACTGTGCATAGACACTTAGATCTGCTTAACAGAAAGCCTGTGGGTACCCCCAAGGACTATTCATGCCACTAAAGGTACCATGTGCAGAAGTCTGCAGATTGGAGCTACAGCACGTATTTGTACTGTGTGAGCCGACTTTTCTGCATATACCAAGTTTTATACTAGCAGAGCTCCATTTCATTCAGGCATTGCTCCTCATCCCCTTGGGAGTTAGACTTAGCTGCTGGGAAGGAGGCTCAGCAGCCCCATGCAAAGGCATCACTGCAGCTCCCCTCAGAGTCCTTCAGATGCTAACCACTGAGTAAGTGCTGCATATATAAATCTCAGCTAGCTTAGGAGTAGGAAAGTCAGAAACACAACAGTCAATGCTACTGCCACATGCCTTTTTTTCCCCTTCCAAATCTTATGCTATTTAAAATTTTTAATAGGTGATTTGGTAGAGAAAACAGACTGCAATTATCGAATGAGGCATTTCCAAGTCAGAAGCAGATATAAAATGAAAAGCATATTGTACACTGTCAAATGAAGGTGTGCATAATTCTCACTAGATTGTCTACTGCAATTGTTATTATGAAACTCCCAAAACTAATTGGTATAATTTCTAAATGGAAGTTTAAATATGCCATAATGAAAGAGTTGTGAAGTTTGAAATAAGGAAGAAAGGAGTACATTTAATACTTGCTGAATGTTGTTAAGCAGCTGCAGAATACTGATCTTTGCTTTTATAGAATTGGTAAGCATGTGACAGTATGAATCAAATTTTGATTACATCTTTATCAACAAAGATTCTCCCTAAGTCTTGATGAAATGTTTGCAGTCTAACACCTCAAGGGAAAAAAAAAAAGCTGAACTTAGAAACTCCATATTTAGTTATTTTCATGGAACAAGTCAGACAAACAGCGAGCCAAGCTTTTAGAAAATTGATTCTGTACTTTCACACTTGGAATTTTAAAGTTGGCAAGACTCTCAAAAAACACATGCTAAGTTTGGATAGCCACAGTAAAAGAGCTCTGGAAAAAAAAAATATATCTGTTGATAAAACTGACTGGCAAATTATGCCATGTAGGAAATTTCCTATGAAAATGGAGATTAAACCTTCAGAGTAAAGAAACAATCTTCTTTGAACATGACTTGACTTAATCTAATGCCTACCATTGTCCACAGAACAAATGAAAGTGAAATTTTGAGGTTGGAATCTTTCAGCTGCCTCACGGATGCACAGCACATACTCATGCGAGTGGAAAGAACAGCAAGGGAAGTGAAAGGTAAGGAGCACCAAGCCTTCTGGTTTCTGCTAGTTATTTTTTTCTTTAGGTAACTATACATGAAATTTGTAACCAAGGCACAGCAAGATGGTTTTAAATCAACAGTAGTACCGTATGTTTTTCAAAGAGGTGGTCAGGAGTGAATGTTTCTGTCTGACTAACTATGATCTGTCTTAAGCAAAGAACTAGGAAATACCTGTCAAAAAAAAATAAAATTATGGAAAACAGACATTGATGCTAGCCACAGTATTGAAAGAAGTCCAGAAGCACAAGCCACTGCAGAAGACTGTGAGGTGTACAGACCTCTTCTGGTTTTCCTTGTAACAGGCAGACTTGTTGCAGGGGAAATGCAGGGAATACATCTCCTGCCGCGTTGGCCATCTCCCCAGAAAAGGGAGGTTTTGCAGGAAAAGCACTGAACTAGAGTCTCACCCCTGGAAGTCTGCACTACAGATTGCCTTCAGCAGTGCACGTATGACAGTAAAATGGTTTCCAAATCTAATCTGATTTGGACACAGCTGCAATGGATTAACATGAAAATGGCTCATTGTGTCACTATTCAACTACTGAAGTTACCTAAGTGAAAAGAAAAGAAAAGAAGGTTTCTTTAAAAAATTTAAGGCAGAACCAAAGTCCCATTTGAAGTACTAATAGTAATCACAGAATCACACCTGGGAGTCTAATTTGCCTCTGAATTTGTAAAGTTATTACTTTTTCATTTAGCAGTAATATTTATTATATACCATCCTTTACAATTAAAAGCACCATCTTAACTGAAGAGAAAAAGAGCATTAAAGTAAGATCTGGAGATACAGTGTTATTCAAAGACTGTGAGAGGAAAAAAAGCCTAAGAGAGAATTTTTGATAGCTGAAAAGCCTGAGTAAACAAACCCACTGTTGGAATGAGGAAGGAGAAGTCAACAGGAGAAAGAAAAGTGTGAGCTGGTATTGAAGTAGGGGCACGCTGGGTCAACAAGACAGTGGGAAAAATGCATAAAGAATTTTGAAGAGGATTTTATTCACCCATTATAAGGTAGGTGTATTTGTTAGAAACTGATTAAAATAGGGTGATATATAGTGGAAAAGATTATCTTTTAATAGTTTGATATGTTGTTGCATAGATGATATATCTATTAATTATTTGAGCACTTCCAGTCAAAGACTTTATGCATGAAATAATGGAGTTTACATGATTCACAGAAACAAAGATACACCTAGGCAGATGTGGAGTACAGAATGCAAAAAATGCAGCAGAGAAACCTTAGCAATGTGAGTGAAACACCAATTAATGCACTGTCACTTTAGAGGTGCTTAAAGTCTCCTCCTTTCCCATGCCACTAAAGGATTTCATACAGTACTTCTGCAGTAGTTCAGCTGAATTTCTTGGAGGATCAAGCCTTCTTCCAGTAGAGCATATCTATATCAGTACTAACTCAGTAATCATTCTTCTTAGTAAAGCAGTAAGTATATTTTCATCTTCTGCTAACTACACTGCCTACACTCAGACATATGAACAAGTGCTAAATAAAGTTGAGAACTTGACAAAAATGCTATAGCTTCTCCTAGGTTTAAGATTAGAGTTGAGTCCGAAGGGTGGGTATGGTCAGAAGCCTGAAAGGAGAGAACTCAACCAAAAACCAAACTGCAACCCAGAAATCCTGGGGCCTTCTGCTATAGACGGTACTATGGTTTCTGCCTCCCTTCCTCACACAAGAAGAGAGACGGACTCGCGCACACACACGTTCATTTTATGTAGCAATACATTGTATAACCATTCATGGGTCGTTCTAAACTAAATTTTGATCTTATATCAAGATCACTGATAGAAAGACCTTTTTTACATTGGGAACAATCATTTTCTGGAATAACTTCACCAGGGACATGGTAGAGTCTTCATCATTGTAGGCTTTCAAGATGCGATTGGGCAGGGTGCTGGATAACCTCATCTAGGCTCTCCTTCCCACAAGAAGTTGGACCAGACGACCTTTCAAGGTCCTTTCCAGCCTGGGCTGCTCTATGATTTTCAGCAAAATAGGAAATTCGTAAAATTAGAATTATAAGAGAAGCTTTTGCAAAGGTAAAGTGTAATAATTGAGCTGAGAAAGATGTACGGTATGATCAACGCAACCTGCTATAGGACTTCAAGGTAGAAACATGCTACTTCTACCTCTTGTTGAGCTCTCCATTTGAAAAAGTCATTCTCATTTAATATACAATGAGATAGTTGATACTATCTCTGAAGTTGATATCAACAACAATGTTGATAGTTATCTCTCTCACAGGATGTTGTGAAGTCTGATTTGTACACATACATTATTTTAAAAATACAAGACAAGAATAATGTTATGCATTATTAGCACTGGTAGAATAGTAATACAGTTTTTATATTTACTGAACATTCCATACACAGCTAGTAAATAACTACTCAAAAGGTCTTTTCTCCTTCCAACGTTCCTCTCAGATTTCTTCCAGCTCCCAAGCTGGTTATTGAGCAAGTTGTAATGTCATTTTAAAGACTAACAGGCTTCCCTAGTGGAAGAAAAATCTGAAGACAAAACATCACAAGTAAGTTCTCCCATTCAAACACTGCCATGCAGAGATACTTAGAAAAGCTGAAACAAAATGACAGTAGAGACAACGGCATTTCTGGTATATTTTCAACTGTGTTTAAGATGGACAAGAAATGTAACTCTATATAATAAAAGGGGCTAGCTTTACGAGACTGCCTCCTGATTGAATTTAAAAATAAACTTGCCTGTTAATGAAAATCTAAAAAATTGCAAAAATTATTTTTTTTCCACCTCACACACAACATTTTTCAAGTAGAAAACACAAGAAATCATGTGCCATTAAGGCTACCACTATGACAGGTAATTACCTGGGCATCATAACCAATAGACCCCTCTGAGTCATCAAAAGAAACAGAATACAAAATTAAGCCTACCACCTAGCCATAATTCAGTATTTTATGATTAAATTTACTGAGCCCTTTTTCACACTTGATTGATATACTTTGATTTCACAAATAAAGAAAAATAAATTATTTGAAATGCTAAGCCATTTTCTCCACAAGGGTAAACTGGCGTTGTCACCCTGTTTATCGTCAACCTGTTCAAGCTGGTAGAGAATTTGTGCTATGGATTTCCTGATCTATCTGCATCCTTCTAGTCCTTGAATAAAACTGCCTTACAGAGCCTTACAGAGAAACAAACACATACGCCTCCAGCTCTCATACAGTGGTTCAGTCCCTCATTTGTAAGCCAGTTGGGCCACTGTTTCATTTAAAAACCACCATCACCTCCTCCGCCTACAGTAAAACCAAGACATAGAAGACCCTGTGCCCACATGAAATGAACTCTTCCAAAACCACGACTGTCTTCTGGAAAAGTATTTTATTTACATCTCATTAATACGCATTTTGGTTTCCATTCAATTCTCCCCAGTTTTTATGGTGCTACGCTGTGCTGGTAAAGCTAACAGTCCAGTTCAACTTACTGATGGAGCCAGCAGTTTCACTCCTCCCCCGGGCCTGGTGCCACAGGTTTGAAACACCACAGAAGTGTTGTCTTCAGCCACAGAAGTTCAAGGTCACGCTTTCTGTAATGATGGAGTGATCTGACTGATCAAAAATGTTGCCTGCAGATAAAAATCCATAGGCGACTGGATACAGAGATCATCACCAAAGGCAAAAACTATATAGAAATAAACTGAGTAGTGATGGAGAACACAAGGAAGACAGAGACTGGGTCACAGGCCCTGTGAGGATGGCCTTTGAAGCCCTGTTGGAGGGGTGGGGACCTAATTGCTATCTTTTAGTACCTACCTACAAGGAGGTTACGGAAAAGACAGACTCAGCCTCTTAACAGCGGTGCACAGGAGGACCGTAAGTGCCAACAATAAATCAAGATTAAATAAGGTTCAGATTGGATATTTGGAAAGACTTTTTCACCATGAGGCCAGTCAAGCGGTGGAGCAGGTTGCCCAAAGAGGATGTGTGATCTCCCCATCCTTGGAGGCTTCCAAGAGCAGACTGAATAAAACCCTGAGCAACCCAGTCTAAACTCAGTACCAACTGTGCTTTTAGCAGAAAGTTGGATGACAGAACCAAAATCAGGAATGGGCCTGTAGCCTCAGGGCATGGGAAAGTCTGGAAAATGAGACAGGCAGACACAGAAGCATGTGCTTCTTGCTGCAGCATATCTTCTGGAAACAGTGATTTTATCTAAGTTTGAAAGAATATGAAGAGAGGAACCTTGCATAAACAGTTTAAACAACTTACTTTAATGGCAATATGAGACAATACAATTCTAAGCACTAAGAAATAATCTTGAAATCTTTAGAATTTTATTAGTTCCAAAAATAATCAAGTTACAGATATGTATCAATGCTCAAAGATAATCACTTTAAAGAGTCCACAATTTAATAAAAAATGTAATACAAAAGTTTACTATGCAATTTAAAGTCATCATGTATAAGTCTGTTTTTTTGCTGTGTAAGCTCTACCTGAAAAGATTATTTTGTCTAGACAATTTTACAGGAATTGTACAGAAAAGTCTCCTTCAGCCATGTTTTCTCTCAGATCCATGACTGGCTAACTTGGCAGGACACAACAGTGTCCAGTTCAAAAACATACCCACCAAATTTTCCAGGCTTCAGAGGTGGTGCTTTGGTTTTCTATGCAGTAGAGTCACACTGGAAGTCATTAATAAGCATCATCATACATGGACTGTGGTTAAGGTGATGACATAAACAGATTTCTTTCAGATGGAAAGCATCAAGCAGTGGAACGCTCACCTGTGAAGTGGTGGTTAAAGCAGTAAGAGGATACTAGCCAAAGTGAAGCGCAAAGTGAAGTCAAACCTTAGACTAAGGGGCTTCCTTAGTTTGGGTTTATTCTAGTGGGAGGGAGTGGTTGCAGGTCTTTGGATTCTGTGTAAGAAAAGTTATCAGAAAACCAGCAGCTTCTGAGAAACCATAGTGAATATGGACCTAAGAGACCACATGTACAGCACTCAGAGGAACAAAGTTCCCACTGGGAAGAAAGTTCCAGAAATCTCAAGCAAAGAAACTGCCTCTTGTTTCTCTCATAGAATCATAGAATGTGCCTACTTGTGCTCACAGAAACTGAACTCTGCAAACTGCTGCGGGAAGAAAGATCTGGCACAGATCCTAGGGCATCTTTTTATGACAAACGACTCAGCCAGGTCCCCAAAGTCCTTCTCTTAAACAAGTTTATCTCACCAATTCTAAAAGATTTCTGTATAAATTCAGTAAGCTGTGGGTTTACTCAATGCTTGGAGAAGCCAGTAAGGTTTTTCCTGGAGCTGATTTTTCTCCAGAGCCAGTACCAATATCCCTAGCTCCTCAGGAATGTTGGGATATGAATCATTAATAATTTAAAGGAAAGAGAGGAATTTTGCCAGATAAAGCAGGAGGAAAAACCCTAATGGTTTATTCATTATGTTCAATAAATGCACAAGTCCATTTGAATGTTTAGAAGAAAACTGCAATGGAAAGTGATTCTTAAAAAAAATAAATAAATATGGATTTCCAGTTACGTTTAAAATGCAGTCTATGCCATTTCATCTTTTCTTATAGGTGCTACTGCATCACTGAGCAACAGGAATGCAATGGGGAGTTAAGTGTCCGGAAGGAAAAGGGGACAACTACTCACTGTTACGACAGCTATTGATCTTGAGAACAGAGGCATGACAACTGTATACAGTATTTTTTGGGCGATGCAGTTCATCCATCATTTACTCCTCAATCTAATCTCCAAACATTCTGCCATTACCCAATTCCCGTCAAGCTGTGCTAGATGACTCTTTCCGCAGAAGCTTACAGGGCACGACCTGCTCCTCCTCAGCTGGCACCACAGACAGTCTCTGTCTGTTTGTAGCCCTGACAGTTTTTTACATCCATCCTTAGCATTCTTTTAGACAAAATTCTTTCTGTCTCTTCAGAATTGCAGGACAGCAATCAATAGGGAAGTGGGAAGATGCTAATTGCAAATTTAGCTGTGCTACAGGTCTTTCCTACCTCACTCTTATCGGTACCTTCTCACCCCTTGTTTTTCTGGCTGCACTAGACTGTGTCACGATTGAATTCACAAAAAGACTTGGAACCATTACTGGTGTGACAGACAAACAGCAACCATGTTCTTGGCTTGAAAAAGCAATTCTAAGTTTCTGTGTCTTAGACATTTCTCAGTGAAAGCAGCACAAAATAGATTTAAACACTCCCTTTACAGTACCAGATTTTAATGCAATCAGGTTTCAGGAGATCTGTTCAAAAAAACAAACCAAACCAAAACAAAAAAACCCCACTGATTACAAATATGGGGATACATGTTAAAAAAGGCAATAGCCTGCAGCAAAAAAGCCCAGATTTCAAAGCCCTGAGAAAAATATCTCAAGTTACTGAATTACACAAGAACACATAAACAGCTCTTTTGGGTCAGACCAAAAAGCCTATATAGCCCTGTCCTATCTGCAAAAAAATAGTCACCCACCACATAAAATCACCCATACAGTCTTGATAAGTGGATACCTTAAGTTGAAAATCAAGCCAATGTGCATGTGTATTAGCACAAGCCTCTAGTATTCTCCTGGGCTCCAATTTGTTTTCAACACAAAGCATTCCTGAGATGCATGTTGCTTCTATGTATTTTTCATGTCCCAATATATTCCTCTGCATTAACTCATCTAGTCTCCTTCCCCACGTGAATTTTTGGCATCTCTACTGCCCTCCTGCAAAGAGTTCCTGCTTGCTGTGCAGACGGTTCCTAGTAGTTTCATTTGAAGTATTCTGCCTTCTGTACTAGAAGCCATGAAACCATCCTTCTCTACCCATCCTCTCCAATCAACCCATGATTTTCTAGATCTCCATCATATTCATCTACCAAATCATCTCTACCAGAACTGGTTTTCTCAATAATTCCCTTGCTCTGATTATTCCTGTTGATTTTTTTCTGAACCTCCTGCATATCCTTGCTGAAGTGGAAAGACTGTGTGCAACTTTCAGCTTGCACATAAAAGGGAGCATGAAAGCCCACAGCTTCATCTCCCTTCCCACATGCCATCCCAGGACTGGTAAGGTGGCAGTAGCATGATGGAGCCACAGCTTCCTGTTCTTGCCAGCTTTCCAAAGATGAGAGCAGAAACAACACAAAGCGTCTGGCACATTCATATCAAGAGTAGCACAGAGTAACCAATTCCTTTGACAGGTCTCAAGGTGGCACAGAAGGGCTTTGGGGCTGCCCTCCAGCCCTCCCCCTCCAGTTCTAACCTGCTCCAGAGCACAAGAAGTGCCACGCACACTGCAAATGCATCTCTGTTCCAGGGACAGGGCTGTATGCACACATCTCCCTCTCACTGACTATGCATCCAGATCTTTCTATAGAACACAAATCATGTTTATTTATTTCAAATGAGAATTCCAATTATAGCACAAAATTATTCTGAGGGGGTAACAACAAAGATGCTGGTTTCGGTCCAAAATGGATTTATTTCAAAGCTATTTCCAACATGCTGCTAAGCAGCAGAAGTTGTAGAATTGTACAACACAAGGCAGGCTGCCAACACTGATCTCTTCTGCAGCTGAGCAGGCAGAAGTTCAATGTAAACAAAAATAATTGAAAATGAAAACTGGGGGGAGAGAGCGGGAAGGGGGCTAGACGGACAAACAGGCAAATGCCAATGCTGAGAAAGAAAACCCTAAAAAGCACAAGAACATTCTCAGTAAGGAAGGAGTATACCTCCTATTTAAAATGCAGTGCAAAGCAGCATCCAAAAATGGGCTTGTCCCAGCACTGCTAGGAATTGTGAGAGCCAGTAGAGGATTTTAGATTCAGCTGCAGCTCAGATGAGCCACTTTACAGGCTTAGAAACTTGCCACAGTTTCAGAAGGTAGGAGCTGCATCATCAGTGTGGCTGAAACCGAAGCCCTCCAGAACGCAGGAGCAGAACTAATAGCATATTTTTAAACTCTTATTAAAAGAAGAGCATTTGGCTCACAGAGCTAATTGCTTAAAAATGAAGAGAAACTATTTAGCCGTCTTTGCAACTTTGGCCTCTCAGGTGTCTGTGTCACGCAAGGGGAAATGCCACAGAACTGTAATTTCAGAGAGACCTTGGAACTGCAAACTCGTGTGATCCACACCTATAAAAGTGGCAAACTAAAGTAGAACAGGTCAGGCTTTCAGAGGATTTAACTGGTTTATTTACTTTGAAAACACTGGTTGTGTAGCTAATGTAGTTAAAGTTAACAAAACAAGTGCTTGCTAGAGACTGCTCCTTTACTGGTTCTGTAGCCACAGCCTAGCGAACAGTGCTGGAGGATCAGCTGTGGGAAAACCTGATAGAAAAGATGGAGAGATGGATTCTTCAGGCTAATACTGGGACCAAAGGCTGATCTGGGATAGTCATAAAGAACCAAGCTCTCATCAGCGCTCCCAAGCCAATAGAAGAAACGCTTTGGTAACTTAAGGGCAGTTCTGAGCTGTTATTAGTTGCTATTTTGTAGCATTAAAACACTGCACCTCAGCAGATGGAACTTCAGGGAAAAGGCACCTGAAAAGCACTACTGCAGGTGAGGAGTCAGGCTGAGCTCAGGGAGCACTGGAATGAAAGGTCTTAGGTGGCCTTAAGGAGGTGGCAGGAGTTTCTCTTAAAAAGTGTCATGTATTATGGCTTTGCTACCAGTTCAATGTATGATTTAGATAATGCTTCTTAGCCTGTTGCCCAAAGACCACTGAAATGACCAAAGGAAAAAATATGTGCTTACTTCTACGCACGCAGAAAGAAAGTGCAAAAGAAAAACATGAATCACCATCGAGCATCCAAAGCACAGTCCAAACTTTCTGTTGACAATAAATTAAAAAGAAAATCCACTTGAAGTAACGCTACCCGAGATGAATGGTGGCTTTGTCTTTTCTTCCCATCTCTTGATCCCAGAATCTAGCCCAGCCCTGTGACTAATAATACACGAGCAGCACTGGTCAGAAAGACAGTGTAAATAGCTAGATTAGAAAATTTACTGCTGAAAAAAAATTAAGTAGGAATAAAATCCAGCAACATAACAGAGAGTTCATTGCAGGAAAACTCATCACACCATCCCCCCCAAAGATCAAGAAATTGCTCAGCATAGACATGGTAAACCAAAGCTAGAATCTTCCCAAAGGAACAAGAAAAAACAAACACTTAAAATATTATAATGCCGGCATAAAAGTCAGTGTCATGTTCGCACCTTGGATACAGGCTCACGCCGAGCAAAACATCTAAAAAATATATGGAGGTAATAAACGGTCCTTGCCAGGTAGCAAAAGTTATTTGTCAAAGAAAGACAACTGAATTAGGAATGACTAACAAGATCAGGGCTGTTTATCTGAAAGATAACAACAGGACTGAATAAATACACACAACATAGCTAAAGTTAATTAGGAAGTATTTTTTACTTGCCCTCCTAATACAAAGTCAAACAGAACTAAATCACACTTGAAATTGATACTTTGTTTTAAAAACAACAGATGTATAACCTGTGGGACTCATTGCCACAAAATGCTAGTGATGCCAAGAATCAGAAGGATTAAACTGCAATTGGGTAAGTATACAAATAATCCCTGCAGTTCCACTATAAGCAATCACTAACAGACAGAGATTAGGGAGACATTCTGTAATGGAGATATCACTAATTAACAGTTTAGGGAAGGATTTCACACTCCATCCTCTGTAGCATCCCAGATGTGCTACTGCTGGCTACATGGCACCCAGCTAGAAGGACACTCATTGGATTACTCCAGTTTTCCCTGCATTTTCAGGGCTGTTCTGCAACCAGAACTGTTCAGCGGCAGCAGGTACTAAGCATGTGACAGGAAGAATATATCCTTTAAAGCACGTTTATCAAGCAACCTTGATAAGAGAAGTCAAACTTCTGCAGTTAAGGTAAATTTTCTGTAATCTCACCTACAGTCCTTTCTTAATACTTGAGCAAACTATTCCTCATTCTTTAGTCTTCCGATAGCTTATTTTCTGTTCTGTCATTACATCTTTTAATTTCATGTAAAAGTTCATCTTGTTATTTTTTGAGACCCAGGAATAGGCTATAGATAAGAACAAAACCAAGAACAGTATACCTTGATGGCATCTTTGTGGCACTACATAAGCAAAATCAGAGAGCCTATTCCAAAGCTTTTTACTCCTAAAGGTAATAAGATTCTGTGTAAAAAGGGAATCCTAAAGGTAATGGAAATGCTGATAGCCCTTTTAGCACCCCTAAATGCCTGTCAATGGCAAACAATAAACCAAACAACATGAGGAAGGAAGCTGTTTCCTAGCCAGACAAAACCAGGCATGATTGCAGTACAAATGAAAGTTTAGCTTGGCAAATGTAAAGTCAGCAATCGCCAGTTACCTCCTGCCTTCCCTCCTCCATGCATGCTTCCAAGAGTTGACTTTGTCCTATCTAGGAAAAAAACCCTTCTCATTAGTTATGCTCTTTCATGTTCTATACCTGTTTGGTCTGGCGCCACAATATAAGAAACTTTGATAATGAATGTGTATTCTTATTTGTCCTTACTAAAGTCAGGGATGATTTTTCAGTCAGAAGTGAGCAGTTTTCACAAGGCATAAAAATGTGGCTAACTAGAATGCAAGTGTATTGCTGCAGCATTTAGGTGCCTGCTGTATTTCCAAAATAACAGAAAACTGGAAGGACTTCTGAATGCAACTGTAATGCAAATCTCATTATTAACTACCACTCTACTGAGTAAATATCAGCATGTCCCTCCTGAATAACATGAGTATTTCTAACAGCAATCATTGTATTACTTAATGGAGAACTGAATTAGCTGGCAATAAAGTCCAGGTTCCTGGAAGAGAAATGACTCTGTTCTCTCTGCAGACAGATTGGGTTTTAATGAGCAATGGAAACACAAAGGGCCTGATCCTAATCCCACTGAAGTCAATGGGATGGTTTCTACTGACTTCAGTGGGCTATGGATGGAACTCTGAGGTTCTGATTTTGCTTTTGCCATACTTCTAGCTTCACTGAAACCAGCAGGGAGTTTCAGTGTCACTCAAAGAAGAATGGTTCTTCAACAATTAATATTACCAATTTCTCCAGCATGGAAAATGCCCCATTATATGCAGGAAAAAAAAAATCAATTGCTGAGAATTTCAAATTGCATTTTCAAAATACAGAACTCTTTAACTATTTGGGATAGACACTTATGGCTCATCTTGTGCCAGCCCTGATTGTGAAGAAAGTGCAGTTAAGTGCTCCAAATGTATTATAACCTTTCCCACTATCACTCACAGGTGCCTTGCTGACATTGTATTTTATCTTCAAGTCTACTTATTTTAGTTATCATGTTTTCCAGCACTAGAATGATCTGTTCACGTGGAACTGGTGGAATGTGTTGGAACAAGCTAGTATACTAGCTTGTAATTACTAATTTACCATGGATGAAGGGTTCCATGGGACTTTTTATTTTAGAATCTACATATACAGTTTGAAAGACAACTTTTTACCAACTGTGTGGTATTTTTCTTTCTACTGCTGAGCTTTGTAAGCCATTACTTCAGTGTATGCCTGGCCTACTCATCAAGTTCTTTAATGACCTTAATAAATCACATGTAAGCTTCGAGTAAGGACACAATTCTTCAATTAAAACTAATAGTCATGATTGCAGTATCTCTCTATGGTGGTGCTGCACTCTGTTGGCAGTACACTATGCAAATGCAGCTGGGGTCAACAAACAAATGGTCTTCAGAACTGTTTCACAGCATTTCCTCTATTTCATAGTCTGATCAGTCACAGATTTTAGCTTTTGTGCATCAAACTTGCAACAGTTTGGCTACTTGGGTATCATAGAATATGTGCATATATGTTCTTTTCCTGTGGAAGGTTCTTTTTATTCATAATTACAATTAAAATGACAAGCAAACAGTAGCTATTCTCCATAACAGGATTAAAGAATAAATCCCATTAGTTTGAATTTACAAGTCAAAGCAGATCTATTTTATAAATTGGATTCCTGCTGAGAATCATCAATAAATACATAAAAGAATAAGAGAGTCAGAGATTAACACACTAACTTCAAACTGCTACACTCTCCACCCCCAGCAAACTTCAGGTTTTTGGAGTAAAGCATCATCACACTGAAATCCATAGCAGAATTTCTGATTTAAGGACCAAGATTTACTTCCTCTGAGCTAGAACATATTCTTGGTGTGTAATGTGCCACCTGACAGGACTGCTTACCCACTGTAAGTTGCCCCACTGAAGAGAGGAATGAAGCACAGAACAGGAAATACCTGGGTAGGCACCAGATCTGCAGGACAGAGGTGGCACCTGAACACATTCGGAAGTCTAATTACACAATAGAAGAAACATGCATAAATTGTGGTTGCAGTTATTTCTCATATGAATATTTTTTATACTCTCAGCCAAGGTTTTCAAAAGATATAGGTGTTTGGTGAATTCTTCTTTGGTCTTATATTCAGAAGTGCTAAACATCAACTTCTGAGAATCATGGCCCTTTAAAGTTTCTTAATTCAGTTATCCAGAAAACTCATTAGTTATGTTTGAAAATATTGGTCTTAATTAGTTACAGTGCTTTATCCCTGTGTCTTGTTTTTCACCTTTGCTTTCTTTCAGTTTTCATTCCTGTCCTGCCCAATGCTCCAAGCAGAACTCAACAGTGGTAGAAAGAGTGCTTTTAAGCAAGAAATCTCACCCTGTGAACACCCCGTCATACTCAAAAACAAAACTACAAGCTGAAAGGCAGTGGAGAATCACTCTGAATCCCTGAATCATCCTGAGGCTTCAGGTAGCTTGTGTTAGTGGATGGGATCATGTGGGGTTTTTTGACCTATAAAAAATTAATACCATCAGTAACAGGAGAACCTCCTTGCTTTAACTTCTCCGGCATATGGACATTGTTCATTCAGCTGGAAATCAACCATTTTACATCCTGCTTTCTGTATTCTGCTACAAGGATTGCATGTGAGGAAAACAACAGAAAGAGAATAGATGTTGAAACTCAGTGAACTCAGTGTAGGAGAAAAAAAAAAGAATGGGGGAAGAAATATAAATTACACAGAAGATTAACTTTAAAGCAGGTACTGAACCCATTCGGTATTATCAACCATTCTGTAGCATCAACCATTGCCTAGGTTGACAGTTCTCCTTCTAGCACACAGAAATGTTCTTTCCTCTAGAGATAATACACTGTATATGATGCAATCAAGCTCATGTGATAGAGGGAATATTAAGGAGAAAACAAGCATGGGTCCCAAGTAGATGCCAAATCCAGTAGATTCACAATATATATATGTAACTGGCATAATTACACACTAGTGAAGCATGTTAATTTACTTGTACCAAATCCACTTAGAAACTTATCCCACTGAGCTGAAAGTGGATTTACTTCAAAGACAATACAAGGAACTGGGTTAGTAATCAGGAGAGCAGAAGATCTTGAATTTGTAATGTCAAACATCTACCACTTTGGTGGCCCATAATGGCTATTATCATGATCTACTCTGTTAATATTCAATTTCATAACTGGTAAATAACTGTAATTCCTATTTAGAAAATGGACTGTAAAAGCCCAGAAGGACCTACTGAGGACCACTGAGGAAACTACTATATAAAAAGGGAAGTTTGAGATCATATAGATATTGCATACATTTCAACATACAGGAAATAGATATTGCTATATTAAGGTATAAGATGACACCATTTAATCTAGTATCCTGCTGATACAATTGTCTAATAACAGACGTTTCAGGGTCATATGAAATACAACAGTGATTTTAAGGTTCTTTCCAACCCTAACCATTCTATGATTCTATGATCATTCACACTAGGATTTCAGAGTGATCTCAGGCAGGTGTCGCTTATGTTCTGAAGCACAAGAACTGAGAGCCTTTGTAATTTTTGTGTAGCCATAAAGGTTTATTTGCCTGAAAGATATCCAGTATTGCACACTTATCACACACGATGAGGCACATTTTAGTTACCTTTTTGAATATTTTCTCTTGGACTAATAGAATGGAGGAAGATGGTCCTACTGGTTTCTTTCATCACCTTCAATTCTTTTAAACACCTTTTATGTATTCTCTTCCCCTTTTTCAAATGAAATTACATTACATACAATGATCGTTTTTCTCCTCACATCAGAGCAGCATCTTCCTCCAAATGCTGTGTATTGAAATACTCACACATCTACACCTCTTAAAAAACTTGAACTGGAGAATTAGCATTATGATACAAAACAGCTATCAAAGCACAAAAGATGTGAAGGTTGGTTTTTCATAGTGCCCCATTAAATTGTGGGCATTTTGATTTTTTTGATACTCTATGAGTGACAGCAAGGGTGTGGTTTTGAAAGGTTGGGAGTTCCCACAGTATCGAGTGATTTCAGTGAGAGTTCCTAACACTCAGAAGCTCTGAAAGTAAGGACTTATTTTGTAAAGCCAGACCCAGGAATATCTGCATTAGCAGTCACTAAGAAAAATGTCTGCCTAAGTGACACAACCCACATCTGAACACTTCTCTCTGTGTAATTATGCCTAGCCATTTACTTCAAAATAACTTGAATGCACTGCACCATCCCAGTTGATTTTCACTTCCTCAGTATACATCCCATCTACACAACACAACTGAAGGCAACATTCTGACCTAAACTCAATTTCCGTAACAGCTTGTCAGACATGTCATTTAGTATTTTGGCCTACTCTGTTTCACTGGTCCACAGAATGAAGCTGGCAATATCTCAGCTGAGAACCATGAGACCTTCATATACAAAGGTAATAAAAAACCTTACAAGAACCACATTAAATCAGTCTTCATCTATCTCCTTTCTCATATTCATTCAGGAAGTCCAAACATAAACCATTCAAATGTTACAAGTATGAACAGTTATTCATTTCCTTACTATCTCTCTCACACATGTACTAATAGGCACTAAAATACTAAACACAAATTTTTTCTTCATCCTCAGAATCACTTTTAAATGGCACCCTTCCATAGCATTTTTGTGTGATGCCTGATAAATAATAGATCAGTTGCACGGCGTCAGCGTTAATATTAATGCTACCAGACAGTGTCTGAGAGAAGCAGGAGAGAAACCTGAATTGCAGAGGATTTTGGGATAGCAGCAGTCTCCATCCAGATGTATGTTTTGTGCTCAGATCTATCCCTATATTATACAGATCTTACGGGGTGCATAGTCCCACGAATTTCTATTCAATTTACACAGAGATGAGGACACTCAGCACTTGAGAGAACTTGGCAAAAATTTTCTTAAATAAATTATTTAAAATGAAGTGGTAGGTTAAAATAAAATATCCACCAAGCACAAACCAAACAATAGGAAGATACTGTGAACTGCTTCAGGACTGCTGACATTTATTTGTTCTGAAATTAAAGAAAACCTTGCTTCCTCAACCTAAGTGTTGACATTTTCCAGCATGGAGATAAATAACCTTTAAGCTGCTTAATGCTTTAACTCAGCATCAAGAAGTCCTTCCTACCTATAGGGTTTCTCTTCCCCTTACAAAAACATGTTCCGGATCCATAAAATATAAAGAGCAGTATTAATTATTTAGTGCTAAATCCATCTCTTCTGTGGAGCAACACTAAGAAGTGAAGAGGGGCATATGAAGACTTTTTCCTCTAATCTTGGCAGATTTACAGCATGTATGTTTGGCTGAATCCAGCCTAAGAATTAGGAGCCCGGCCACCATATTACCAGCCTCGACACAGTTCTGTGAAGGCCTTGCGAAGACATGAGAGCAAATGTGCGCAAACACTGCACGCATTCAATTCTCAACACACAGAGGACAGTAATGTCCATCATCCTAAGAAATGCTTAATACGGCTAAGTACTGTGGCTGCTTTATGTGGCTAGAAAGAGTCTTATAAAAGCAAACAGTACCATCTCTACCTTCCCATGCAGATCTCCATACAAGAATTGGAGAGAAACTCAGGGTCAGCTACAGACGAGTTGCTTCCTCACTACACTAGGACATTACAGAGAACAAACACACCATACTTTCATGCTGAAATTAATTTAAGAGATGATTAAGGAGTGGGACAAAAGTCATATGAAGGATGTGTCTATTGTTTTAAAGAAAAACTAGTTTCAGGCACAGATCTGAGATGTAGCCAAAACACATTTCCCTCCCTCACCCATACTATCTTGCAGGGATTCCCAGTCTGCAAGCTGGGCATCCATCACTGGTGGCCTTGACAGGAACAGTCCACCTTGACTTCCTAGCCTGGTGGGGTAGGATGGCCAGCTACAGTGTTACTATAGGAGAATGGATGGGGCAGGGGTAGAGACCAAGAAGAGGGGTATTGTATCCCATAACCAGGTAGAGAGCAGAGCAGAGTGGCAGGCACTCAGTCCCAGGCAGTGGCAGGCAGAGACAAAGCAATGGCATAGGCAGAGAAAACATTTCAACATGAAGTAGAAGGACAAAGCACCAGGTGAAAGGAGGACTCTCTGCCTCTTATACGTACGGAATTCTTTCCCCATCCTAGATGCCGAGTAGAGCACTTTCAAAAGGCACTGCTAGATTAAACTGACTTCAAGCTCTTCAGAGAGCACAGTATTTACCATCTAACTAATGTGATTTGAAAAGCTTTCACTTTCTCTCTAACACACAGCCATTGCAATGCTTCTCAGACTCTAATATGCTCACAATTACATACTATGAAAACTAGTTCTGAACAGAAGTAATCTTAACCTCTGGACTACAAGGACAGCAATTCACCAGGATTTCTCTGAACCCAGAAGCACTCACAAACCTATCGCTATCTCCCATGCATCCTGTGGCAGCTGACTCCTTTAGCCATTTTTCACCAGCCCACTGCTTGCCAATAAATCACTGTGCTAATTCCTGTGACGCTTCCTGTGAAGTGCTTTTGGGAATTGTGGCAAAGATTTCTGGGCTGCATCTGAGAACTGCTGGTGAATGGCCGACTCCAGGTTGACATGATGAAGAAAGGTTAAGCTCTTCAGCTGAGCAGCCTCTTAGAAATGATTCATTGTGACTCCAGTTATCCCTTTCTATACAGCAAGTCTATCCTCTGCATCTGCCTGAATACATAAGGGAGTTGACATTTGTCTTGTGTTTGGCTCATGTACTTAAGTTTTCCTCTCTTCTCATTACCCATGAAGGTTGATTACATTTCCTATGGAATACCACTGGTGATACATCACATTTCCAGGGCCATGTTCCTCCCTCCTCCCCCCACCCCTTTCTAATAGGAACCTGTGGTTACTTCATCTTTTTCCTTTCTTGAATACCAATCCTGCCACAAGCCTGTGTGTTAGCCACCGAAGAAGAATAATGGGACTCCTACTGAAGCTCATTAATAGTAAATTATTTTCAGTTAGTGAAGACAATTTTCTCTGTGAAGTCTCTGAAGGGCCAGGGACAGCACAGCAGAACACTGCCCCACAATTGATTTGAATACAGTGGTTTGAAGAAAACCTCAGACTTCAATAGTGAGCCATTAAGAACAGCTATTTGTATAGTGCCTGTCTGAACATTGAGCATAGGAGGGAAGGTAGAATCTGTCTTTCCTGATCAGTTGATTATTCTTTTTTTTATTTGTTTCCCCACTAGATGGTCTTCAAGTAAACACTGGCAACACAGGTCTGAACTGGTAGTCCCAAGCTGTGTAAAAAGCTGTAAATCACAGAACTCACACAGAACTCACTTTTTATTGTATAAAGCAAGGGTTTTCGTTTGGTTTTTTTTTTTTTTAATTTTTTTTTGTGTGTTTTGTGTCATACGTTAGTTACTGGACTGTTCTTATCTCAATCCATGGGAGTTACATTCTTTCAATTCTCTTCCCTATCCCTCTGGGAGTGGGGGGGGGGAAGGGGAGGTTGAGTGAGCAAGAGGCTGTGTGGTTCTGAGTTACAGGCTGGGCTTAAGCCACGACAGTTTGTAAAACAAAGTCAAGACATTCACTAGTATTTTTCAGGTCCATCTTTCTGTCAGATGAAGCAAGAAATACCCAGCATAAGCAGATGCTGAACAGTTCAAGTGCATGCTTCTCTGTCCCTCCTCTTACTCCTCTCACAGTTCTTTATGAAAGTCTTAAGATTTTGGCAGGTAACTGCTATTTGAGGGACTTACAAAGCAACTTGAGGGAATCTGGTATCTGAATCCACACTGGAATTCAAAAGCTCTAGGCCAAGCATTTAAAAACCTCTGAAGAGGATGCCTTACTAAAATACACAGACAGATTCTAAGTCTACGCATATATATGTAATAAATACAGCACTGAAAAGGTTTACTTCATATCAAACAATACTTTCTGGTTTGTGCTATAGAAGTGCATGCTCATTTTTGCTATCTCTGACTTCACCCAGTAGATACTATAAAGAAGCTGGAACAGACCTGGTTGAAAGTTCAGAATTTCTAAAGTATCTGAAAAAGTCTTTTTTAAACAAAAATATGTGCATATTTACTCAATTCTCCATATTGATTTCGATATGAAACATTTTTGCTGGGGAGGCAAAGGAGGATTTAAAAGCTTCTCAGTTCAATTGCCTCAAATGTAAAAACTAGCACATGGCTTCTCTATGTTCTGTGAACGCCCCTGCTACTGCAGAGGGTATTTGGGAAAGCTAAACTCTGACAGCCTCAGTCCTGGTGGGGGACAGCAGAGAATCAAGATTGCACGAAAGCGGGAAGTGCCAAGACATCCTAGAGCATGGGAGGGTGACCTTGGAGTTACAACCATGGAACCCAAGCCTGGGATCCTTGAAACCTGTAGGCAGAGGATAAAAATCTCACTGACTGAGTACTCAGGTTATCTGGGCTCTGGTGGTACATAAGCAGAAGCCATATGTCTTCATAAAGCAGATCTCTGTGAAGCCCAGTCTTTAACTGAATTTGGCCAGAAAGTCCCTGACCACCTCTAAGCAATAGCTGCTATGGGAATGGAGCTGCTATTTTGTACATAGTTGCAGTTCAGAGGAGCAAAGGCAAGGAAGAGAAAGAAACTGAGGAGTAGTTGAGGTCATTCTGTGAATTAAACACCACTGGCTATTTGGTTGGTCCGGGGCAGAGGGGAATGCCTGATATGCACACACCAGGAGCAAGGTGTTACCACACAGGTGGTACTGCTCCTGGTTGGGACAAGAGAGGAGAAAAAAGGGGGACCACGGTTACTACTGTAGTGCTTTCACTAACCACTATATAGTCATGCTTTACTGTCACAGCTGAAGAAAGGCGCAGAAGCCAACCAGTATCCACTGACAGAGCCCCCCATGAACACTTAATCTATTACAAAAATATTAATTTTGCACTCATTTGACCAAATGAGAGAAAAGTACCCAGAGCTGGAGAACACAGTTCATTAATAGGAAACCGATCCTCTGCTAGCTACAGTCAAAAGCAGCTTCTGCATTGTTTTTTCTGCAGAGAAGCTGCTGCTGGGACTTTGCCAGTTCAGCAGTTAAAGGTAATCTCAAGAAATTCCTTGGCAAATTTTAAAGTGCTCAGGCTGAAGAACAGCAAGGTGTTCAGGGACTGAACTGATAGTTTTAATTTGAGTAATACTAGCAGCAAGCAGCACTTCAGAATTATTCTGCTTTAATTCACCTGTTCCAGAACCAAGCCAGCTTCAATAAATAAAGCAGACCTAGAAGTATTTGGTTTGATCTTCATCTAGATAAGGAAAAGTGCAATAAACCTAGCAACAAAATGGAAAATGATGTTGCTACATTGTTTTTTCTATATACTAACAAGATGCTAAGAGTGTGTATTGACACAACACAACAGTCAATACAATCTGACTCTTCACTGTCAGATCCATTCCTTTTACTATTTGGAAAAGAAGAGACACGGGTCATCTGAGTACTCCCAAAGTCTCTAAAGATGGTGACACAATAGACTTACCTTCCTCTTCACAGCAGCCAATACATTTCCTCTCACTTCATTTAACAGACTTAAAAATGTGCAGATCTCACCCTAGAAGCGTGCAAGTAATTCACACAAAGGCAAGAATAAAATCTTTCTTTCCTATTCCCCTCTTGTATTTTTAACATTATAGCTGTCAAAATGTAGCAAATCAATTTTGCCTCCCTTACAGTCTCCACACTGCCTTTTCAGGGTATTTTTAGTTGTTCTGATTAAAAATTTACCTCTTTAAGTACCACTGAGGACACAGTGCATTTCTTGATTACAGTTTTGCATACTTTTTTCAGCCTACCTATGCATCTTTCTTACAACAGAAGATGTGGAGGCATATCCTTCCTTCCGTCCTTCCCTTCTCTTTCAAACAGAAAAGAAAATTTAGTATCAAACTTTAAAAAATCAGTACTTTCTGTCCTCTTCATCATCGACAACACAGGTGTCACACACATGCCTATCCTACCACATATTCTACCATGTTTAATTAGACACTATCTTCTCTATTACTTTGGACAGGCATGCTTTCATTACTATCCCTGGAATTCCATGTTTGTGTGGTCGCGATACTTACCTGAACATCTCAGAAATGCAAGACACTGCTCTTACTGTGATTTTCTGCATGGCAGTAGTTTTGATTTGCTTATCCATGGTGGGATAAGCTTTCTACCTTTTGATTGCTACTCAGCTGTTTCCTTTCTGAAACTGGAGCAGTCTTGACCAGTGAAAGGGATAGTGTTTTCTGATTTAACTTCTAAAGGTCATTCATATTGATTAGACAGCTCAGATAAGGTGAGCAGTAGAAGGCCTGAAGCAGAGATATGGAGAGTACAACAGCCATTGCAAAAAGTAAAGAAAAAACCTCAGACTTTTTTTTCTCCCTTCAGTATCAATATAGAATGTTGCAAATTGAAAAATGTCAGCCACAGATCCTCACTCATTCTTGTATTTGCACAGCAATGCTTCAAGGTCCTTAAAGATTTCCAAGGATTGCAAAGAAATAATTCAGTCAGTTAGCAGAAACAGTGTCTGGTCACATGGCTCATGCAACAGATGACAACTCAAGGCAAATCACAGTGAACTGATTCTACAGACCATGCACAGAAAAATATATTCCACAAACCAAACGTATGAAAATCTATATGATTGTAGCTAACGCATCAAGCAAAGAGAGCTTAAAACCACGAGATAGGCTGTGGAAAACATTCTGCTCACTGCAAAGGGACATTTCTTCCCTATTCTGCTTGCCTTACACATACCCCAACACCTGTTCTTGCCGTAACTGCCACAGTTTCATTCAGTTTTCTTGGTGTTTCAGCAAAACTACAACTTTTTTTTCATATCTGCTTATTTATTCTTCATATAGAATCATAGAATAGTTAGGGTTGGAAAGGACCTTAAGATCATCAAGTTTCAACCCCCCTGCCATGGGCAGGGGGACCTCCCACTAAACCATGTCACCCAAGGCTCTGTCCAACCTGGCCTTGAACACCACCAGGGATGGAGCATTCACAAC
>JANHGB010053992.1:0-11922 GCA_026283785.1 Coracopsis vasa
AACCCTTCCCCCCCCAAAAAAAAAAAAAAAACGCAAAAAATCCCAAAAACAACAGCAACAACAAAAACAACAAAAAAAAACCACCAAAAAAACCTGCAACAAAAAAGCCCATGCAAGATTATTTCCTTACTTCCTAGGGCAAAAGTCCACCAAAACCCTGAAGTGTTGCTAAAAAGAAACATAAATTAAATAGACCTTTCCTTAATGATTAAAATGGAAGGATTAGGACACTTTTAGCAATGACTGCAACAGCAGTAATCTGGGGTTGGGTTTCCATATACTAGCTTCTCTAGTCTATCTGAAGTACGTAAACATCTCATAACTGCAAAGGTTAAATAGGAATCAGATAATTTGGTAATTTTTCTGGATCTTCCTGATTTTGTGCACAGCTTTTTCTTTTTTCCTGTACTTTGACAGGGTTTTTTCTGCTCCCTGTAGAATTCAGATGTGAGAAAATGTGGGTAAATAATAAAAATAAAATTAAGTACATTCTTCAAACTTCAAAAAGGGAAGATGGGAAGCTCTTATTTCACCTGCTTCATCCTCTAGAAATAACAGAATAGTCATTACTGTCTTAAATCTATACAGTCACTGGAGGTAATAACAAAATTCTCACTGATTTCAATAATGAAGAAAAAATTCTCAACTTCTCAAAATGTCCAAAGACTTCTGACGTTTTCCAGTAAATCCAAGAAGGCCAAATGTTATATTGTTGTAACTGACATTCTTTCTGCTCTTTACAATCTGAAATAATCAAATATTTTGCTACAAAGGTAGAAATATGATGAGTTCAGCTTCCAATATATGTGTCAATATGAGAGAATTCTGACAAGAAATGTGGGGCAATTACCTCTTAAATATACAATAATAAAGGACAAATCCTGCTTCCTCGGTCTCAGGAAGAATCCTATGAGCCTGTGTCAGTACTGGATTCAGCACCTGGAATCACAGCCATTTTCCAAAGCTTGACAAAACCCAGTTTGAATAAACAGACTGCTGGAAATTAAATTGTATAGAAGATGTATCTATGCTTGCGCAAAGATGTTAATTTTGTCTTCCTTTTGCCTTTTTAAGGATAAAAAAAAAGATTATGATGTGAATAAATCTAAGTTGCAGTCTTAGTGTAACTATTAGTAAATATAGTAGCTATTTTATAAGTATTGCTGTCATTTTCTTTGATTAAAGTTACAGAAATTCTTTGAATTTTATACAGGGGACTAAATTTGTAATGGAAAATGATGTTTGATGGTGTTTAAATGCAGAGTATGTCACTGTATGAAGCATAGGGTTCTTTTAAGTTATTTTTTTTTAACTTCTTGACATGTGTCACAATTTGGAATTCTGCTCTCATGGGATAAATGCCAGATTACATGGTGTAGTATTTTTATCCTCTGTACTTTCACT
Organism: Coracopsis vasa; assembly: GCA_026283785.1. Taxonomy (NCBI): domain Eukaryota; kingdom Metazoa; phylum Chordata; class Aves; order Psittaciformes; family Psittacidae; genus Coracopsis; species Coracopsis vasa. The sequence continues at coordinate 1,405 of JANHGB010053992.1, forward strand.
GTAGAAGCATACAACATCAAAGAAGAGGCAGATCAGTCACATCAGCAGAAAATGGAATAGGACTATAATATGCTTGCTTTGATCTCTCCTTCTAATAATTATCTTGGCTACATGCATACATTGAAAGTAAGATTTGAATTAATAAGGCCAAGAGACCCTGGAACATGTAAGAAGGATATCTGAATACTAACTTTGACTATTTTTAACAAGATAAACTGCAATTGAGCCTACAAACTTGTGGATTGTTAATTTAAGGCAATAATCCTTAAATGTTATTCTTTCCTAAACTTTTCACCACTACATTCAGCAGATGCAACCAGTCCAATTAAGACAGTATCTTTTCAAAATCACACTCACCTATAGCTGGGATGGGGAGGGTGCTATTTAGCTAGCATTCATTTGGTTTCATATAGGTTTTCAAACAGGAGGGCCGACGGTAAAAATCATTAAATTTATATAAAAAAGTCATCACTACACAGTCTGTTATCATTAAAAACTATTCTAATATTGCCTTAGGAAAGATATTGCTTTTGATATGGAAAGTAAATCAAATCACCCACATCAACATAGGATTTATAGAAGCAAGAAGCATATTGCATGCCTGGTCAGTCACTTTTTACATTTTTTAACCAGTGTTTATTGCTATATTGTGTTTTGGGAATCCTATTTCTGCCCTATGTGAGTTGAAATTATAATATAAACACGGTGGTTGTGTGAAAGCCTCATATGGTTAATACTGGCTGGAAGGGGGGAAACCTACTGCAGTTCAATGGTCCCAGAGAATGAAAATATGTTCTTCATCTGCTTCATTTCTAATATGTGTGAGTTACATCAGTAGTTGGGTAGAAAGCATGTTGCTCCTAAACCCAGATGTTGCAAATTCAAATTATTATTTGACAGATCTTGGCTGAGCTATTAACCGTCATGCTAATACAATGCCCTGTAGTGTACAAAGGGATGCATAATATGCTAGCCAGACTGACTTAAGCACAGTATGAATTAAACACATGAGAGAGAGCACGTCTATGGTTAATATACCAAGTGCAAGTTCCAAAAAGCCACTTGAACAAAGACAGTCTGTCAAAACAGCAGAGGCTGCTGTTGTCCTTAAAATCCCAGTCAAAGGTTAAGAATGTTCTTTTAAAACAGGGTTAGCTGAGCATACGTGTAATAGATCAACATGCAGAAAGAAGTGCTTTGAAGAAACTCTCTCTCTGCTGAAAACAGCTACGCTTTTCTCATCTGCTGAACTTACCTGGCAGTGGATGGGAGTTGCAAGAGAAAAGGTTTGATTCAGTGAGGATATTAGGAACAGCTTAGTTAAGTTCTGAGACTGGCACTTCTAATTGAAGCACAAGCAACAAGAAATACTCATCACTTGACAGTCCTGTGTCAGAGAAACAAAAGGAAGTGTTTGTGAGTGGGTGTAGGTATCACTAGGATAAATTTCTCTGCAGTGAACAGTGTGATACTGCATAGACAGTATGATATTTGCAGAAAAGCACTATGTGCTTCAGCAGTCACAACTGGTCTCCTGCCCCGCAGTTCTTATACTCTCAGCAGCTACTGAGCTCCCATGCTTGCCAACCAAAATTCAAAAACCTGGGTTTTTTTCCTGACTTGCCAACTTTTTTGCTAATTTTCAGTGTGGGAGAATAGGTCACTGGAGTTAAAGCAGTGGCTGGGAGTACGTCCCATGTAAGCAAAAACTGTTCCCAGCAGTTGTTACATGCTTGTTTTCTCCAGCTGCACAAGTCCAGCCACAGCACGCTGGGATTCAGGTTCCCATCAGCCCAGCCACTTCAGTAGAAGTGTTAGACTAGCCCAAGGGTGATTTAGGGAGCACCCCATGGTGTTTGGGCCTGGGAGGTAATTTAGCTTGGCTGCACCTTCTTAACACTGCCAAGGAGTGGTTAAGTTCAAGGTTTCTTTTCAATTGCACTGAATTATTGTGGCACACTTTTCTAACAGAGGGGAATATAAGACATCCACAGAGGTTTTGGAACACAGGAGGCTTCTTCCTCCCAGTCAAACTTCAACATCTGATATGTTTAGAAATGTCTCAAGCTATACTGTTACAATGTGAGGATATAGAAGCAGTTTCATTTTATACATCTGTCTTAGAAATATTCCAAGTAGGTGCTATGGTAATAGAATACTGTGGTAAAGGACAATCACAATATAATCCCATCAGTGGTGGTTTTATTATATCTGCTTAAAATAAAACTCTTGAAACTTCTTGTGGCAGTATGTTGTTTTCACTACTGACATAGTTCTGAACTCACAAGGCATAAAGTTTTGTCTAAATGTTAGGCTCTCACCTTTCTGAAGAAAAAACAGCTGAGGTGCGGTGACGCTGGGTGGCAGTTCAGCAGCACACAGCCACTTGCTCACCACCCCCAGTGGGATGGGGGAAGGGCAAAAATGAGAAAACTCATGGGTTGAGATAAAAACAGTTTAACAAGTAAAGAGAAAAGGAGGGAGAGAAGATGATACTGCAAGTGATGCAAGGTAAAGAATTGGCTGGATGGCCACATGCAGAGAATTGCAATCAATGGCTCAATGTCCAGGTGGAGACAGGTAACAAGTGGTGTCCCTCAGGGCTTGGCGTTGAGACTGATACTGTTCATCATCTTTGTTGGTGACATGGGCAGTGGGATTGAGTGTTTGCTGATGACACCAAGCTGTGTGGTTTGGTTGATATGCAGGAGGGAAGGGATGACATCCAGAGGGACCTTGACATGCCTGAGATGTGGACCAGTGCCAGCCTCACGAAGTTAAACAAAGCCAGGCGCAAGGTCCTGCACCTGGATTGAGCAATCCCAGGCACAGCTACAGGCTGGGCTGAGAAGAGATTCAGAGCAACCCTGCAGAGAAAGCCTTGGGGGTGTTGGTTGATGAGAAACTGAACATGAGCTGGCTTCAGTGTGCGCTTGCAGCCCAGAAAGCCAAACGTATCCTGGGCTCCATCAAAAGAAGCGTGACCAGCAGGTCAAAGGAGGTGATCCTGCCCCTCCACTCTGCTCTCGTGAGACCCCACTAGGAGTATTGTGTGCAGTTCTGGTGTTCTCAACATAAGAAGGACATGGAGCTGTTGGAGCAAGTACAGAGGAGGACCATGAGGGTGATCAGGGGACTGGAGCACCTCCCGTATGAAGGCAGACTGAGAAAGTTGGGGCTGTTCAGCCTGGAGAAGAGAAAGCTGCATGGAGCCTGCATCCAGTATCTGAAGGTGGCCTACAAGGATGGCAGAGAGGGACTCTTCATTAAGGGCTGTAGCAATAGGTCAAGGGGTAATGGGTTCAAACTTAAACAGGGGAAGTTTAGACTGGATATAAGGAAGAAGTTCTTTACTGCTAGGGCGATAAAGCACTGGCACAGGTTGCCCAAAGAAGTGGTAAAAGCTCCATCTCTGCAATGTTCAAGGCTAGGTTGGACAGAGCCCCGGGTAACATGGTTTAGTGTGAGGCGTCCCTGCCCATGACAGGAGGGCTGGAACTAGATGATCTTAAGGTCCTTTCCAACCCAAGCATTCTATGATTCTATGATTGTAAAACCTTTCCCAAGGAGACTGATGCCCTGGCAGTTTCCAAGCAAAGACCAAATTCCCAGTCTATAATGTTGACCATGACAATATATGGTATGGTTTATCCCTTTAGCCAGCTATGTCCACTCCCAACCTCTTGCCCACCCCCAGCCTACTCACTAGGGAGACAGAGCAAGCAACAGAGAAAGCCTTGATGCTGTGCAAGCACTGGCCGGGAATAGCCAGAACACTGGTATGTTACCAACATCATTGATTTGGTCAGAAATCCAAAGCACAGCACCACGTAGGCTGCAATGAGGGAAGTTAACTCTATCCAAGTACAAGACCAAACATTTATATGCAAGTTTTGCCTGATCTCATGACTTGACCTCCAGCTCTTAAAAGAAGGGAACTCAGGAATAAATTTGAATTGTTTATTGTATAAACCAGTAGGATTGGAAATTGCTGCCAGCTAATGTTTGGTTATGTTGCAGAGAAAGATGTAGAGTGAAAACTGTATTGTCAGGTAGTAAATAGGTGATTCACAATTTTGTCATGACTGTGAATGATCAGGGTCTGATTTCATTTTAGTAGAAGAAAAAGGAGAAGAAAGAAAAAAAAAAGAAAAGTAAGCAAGTAAGCTGCTAAGACTCTTAATTCCACAGAGCAAGCTTTAATAAATTAGGGAAGGAGTTAGAGAGATCAGATACACCTAGGAGCAGTGAGACATACATATCTAGGAAGTCTGGTAAGTCTTCAAATATAAGATATCAGACTCTGTACCCAAAGCAATGGAAAAACACTTCTAGGAAGGAGTTCCTGACACATTTGAGGTAATAACCACACCAGGAAAAAATATACAGAAAAACAGAAAGCCTACAGGGAATGGTAAAAAGTCTTGATATTTTTATCTAGAGACATGAAAAAGTTGCTAAAAGCCAAGCTAAACTCATGCAGATAAAGAATGCTAAAACAAAGAACAAATTGTTCTTCCTTAACATGAAGAAGCAAAAAAGAAAATGGGATATCCACAGGGTACATTAAAGAAAAAGCAGTTCCAAAAGTCAACAGTAAAATCAATGGGAAAAAAAAATAAATACTTCATCTCATTTTTCAGCAATGAGTTGATGTTGACATAGTTGCAAAAGACATGAAGAATGCAAAAGACAAAGAAATAAATTTCTCTGTAATTAAGGCAGAACTAAAATGAAGAAATGAAAATAGAAAATATATTTTTAAAAATTATATTTAAAATTTCAATTTGAAAAAATTAGGTAAATGGATTTCTGAATTAGTTTGGTAGATTAATAGATCAATACAACATGGATACATAACAAATAACTAGACAAAGGAAGTGAGACAAATATAATATTCATTTCCTCCAGATTTATATTAAAAACAAGAAGAGAGTGAAATGGTCTGTGGTTTGTTAGTAACAAGGTGTGTTAACAATACAGGGTGAAATTTATCTTAACTTCTCAAATATCAGTCTTAAGTTCCACACTGCATGATACCTTAATTAACAGCTTTTTCACAAAAAAAAAAAAAGAGCAATATTCTAATGATATCTGCTGAGGCTAGCATCACAAAGTATTGATAGTGAAGAAGGATTGTGATATCATACTAAAATACTTGTCTGTCTTTGAAAGCTACGACACTGCAAATGAGGTAATATTTAGTAATACTGGGAAACTGATGAAGGAACAAAGACAAATCAGCTGAGGAGACATGGAAGCATAGGGAACAATGCATGTTCACCTGACCACACAATTGCAGCTAACCACTTGTTAAGCTGCCAATGTGACAAGACCATGAAAAAAACGAAAACATTATCTGGGGAGCTAAGACCAAGGATGCACTTGTACACCTGAATACTGACGAGACCTCTCTGGGAACATCTTATAGCTGTTGATCACCCATCATCAAGAATGTTTTATGAAGGATGGGATGAGCATAGCAAGAACTAACTCAATGATCAGGACAGAGGAGAAGCCCTGGCAGTGAGCAGTAGTTTAGTCTAAGAGCAAGAAACCCAGGAAGTTATACGGTTAATCCAGTAAGAGGAATAACTACGATGGAAAAGGATGAGCTCTTTAACTGAAAAGACCATGCTGGGCTTGCATGGAAAAATGTTCCCACTGTGGCAGTTGCATTCTGATTCAGAAAGTCTCTGCTGCTGGAGGAATAATTCTGTGTCATCCTTAAAAAGAAACATATGCATGTAACTATGCCAGAGAGTACTGATACAGAATTTTTAGTTTATCAATATCTCCAAAGACCAGAAAAAACAAAAGGACTTATGTTCTAGAGTAAAAAATATGGTTAGCAAAAGCTGAGATAGCCTTCTGAGCTAAAAATAGATGCAAAATTAATGTGGTTTCTTTTCCTCTTGGTCTCCATACAAGTGCTGTAACACTGTCTAAGTGATGAACCAGTGCCACTTAAATATTCTTCACTGTAAAACCATGGACTGGAAAGCCTAGTTATAATCCTAAAATGAATAAATTTTTGGATGAAAAACAGGGATTGACTTTTGCTGGAATATGCACTCTTTTTTCAATAAATATTTTTTTATATATTCAGTTCAGAATTAGTGAAAATGTGGCTTTTGATCACTGCAGCTCACTTAGGAAGTTTTCTCCATCCACACAACCTCTTTGTCACACAAGTATGCAATATTCATATTTAAAATCCATTTTTATGAGAACAACCTTCCTTACATAGAAAGTAAATAAGAAAAAGCAGACGTTAGAAATTTAATGGAACCATATTTTTTTGAATACTTTTGCTCAGTCCATGACAGGATTTTGATTAGTTTTTTTATTTCATTTTGCTGTGATCATCTGTATGGTTCCTGCTGGTTTTTTATTTTTTTGTCATGAATGTCTGGAATATTTTATCTAGGAGAACATGCGTATTCATGTATGAATGAGCCTATTTGCATGTGAATCAACATATTTAATACACAAACAAGGTGGGGTTTTTTTACACTGAAAGTTGTTGCCCAGCTGATCTATATATGCACATGGCAGAAAATTGAATGCAAAAATAAAATTGAGTGTAAAATCTGCTAGGCAGCCAATAAATCTGGCCTATATACTTCTTTCCTCTCTAGACAGGCAAAACTGCATCTTTCCTTTTCTCTTAAAAATGAAACATCAGGAGACTACATACACAGTGAGATTCCTTTTTCATCCCCTCTCTCTACTACAGGAATGAATTCAGCAAATGCTCAATACTCAAAATTCCACTTAAAGCCATTAAAAAATGCAGGTGCTCAGCACTCTTTATAGGCAGATCTTTTGAATAATTGCTCTGGAAAATCTGCATGTCTTTCTCTTAGCATTTGCAAAGCTAACCTTACCTACCTGTCCATGTAACCATACCAGTACACCCTACAAATACCATGTCTTTGATTCTGTTAGATAGGGTTTGGCCTTAAGTGTCTCCCAGTATGAGTTTGCCTTTCTTCTTTCCCCTCTTGAGAAACTGAAAGAACATTTCATTTTCATAAATACTGTCAAAATAACTTTTTGTGATGAATTTCATATTTATCACCTCTCTGTTAAGTAATAAGCATCCTGTAGGTCTAATTTGATTCTCATCATTAAGGTAAAAAATTGAGTTTAAATCTTTACACAGTAGAATTTGGTTTTAATGAGCTCCTTATTTGGTTAATTTGCAGAATGTACATTATTTCCAGGCTTATACATTTTATTTATAACTCAGTACAGTATGTGTAGTGGTTTTCACTCTTTTGCATTTAAAAATATATGACTACCCATACTTAGAGTTTACAGTGCTAACTGGTTCAGTGCCCCATCTTTGAACCTGGACAGTAGCTGAAGTCTAGACAAGAATTTAAAAATATATGACACAAGCAATGAATAGCACTTACAGGATTTACTTTTCCTATTTTCAATGCTATTCCTTATTATTTCAGTGTCTTGCATAGCAGCTTGAAAATGGCAGAGGAAAGAAGTATACTGCACAAATAAAAAACCAGGGAGTTACAGAATTGATACACCAAGTTCCAACATGAGGCAAGATGTTCACCTGTAAAGGTTAGGCAATCTACTGAGAAAAGAATAAATATACTTTGCAAGTTAAATGCCCATATTACACAGACAGAAGGAAAGAAAGAAGAAAAGTTTTATGTAAAAAATGTTGAAATTATTTTCTGAGCTAAGTAGTTCATTAAATGCTCCCAGCTCAGACACATTTGTAAACACTATCCATTCAACAACAAAAGCTAAGAAAAATATACATATAATGCAATTTGTAAACTGAAGGAAATGCCAGATCTCCTTTAAAACAGTTTGATCCATGTTTCAACTGTGTCTAATATAAAACCTTTCAAACCCAAGTAAGATAAATGTTGTACACAGAATTTGGTTGCTCTGATATATTTCTGAGTTTAGCCTCAAAACTGGAAAAAAAGAAGCTTTCCCTTCTGTCCTCAGTATACCAGGAATCTTCAGAAGGAAAAAAACTTAATTTAATGACATTTAAGTTGGAAGACTTTTCTTCATTGTCAATGCTTTTCATGTGATTTCATACTGATTACTGTTTCAAAAAAATAATGATGTCCAGCTTCTATACCATTTTTTCATCCCTTTTGTCCCCTTAGGGGAAAAACACAGAGCTGACCAGTAACCTTGTATAAATGTCAAACCTTTCTCCATATTTCCCAATATTAGGAGGTTAGTGGTGATAGAGGGTGAGATTGAGATAAATTTATCCACTGCTCCATCAACTCAGTGGGCCCAATTCCCATTTATGCAGAGACCCTTTATAACATTGTTCAGGGTAAGAGGCTTTAAATTACATACATTTTCAACCACATTAAGGCCTTTTGTATAGATGAGAATCATCTGATCTGAGCCTCTCCAGTAGCTACAATGGAGCATTGGATCAGGGAAATATGCCTATTATTAACCAGAAGTATTAAATGTCCTCTTCTTGTGAGCATTACAATTCCACAACATGAATCATGATCTTCTTCCTTAGGAAATACAGAAAACAAGTGCATATGCTGTGCCATTTTCACATTGTTCATATCTGATTTTATAGTGACAATTTCTCAAGACTTCCATGAATGGGTAGGACAGCACAGATACCCTGTTCCTTTACATGGCTGACTAGCAGACTGTAACTTGCTTATTGCTTACTCACTCACAGTCACTTTCTAACAGGGAAAAAATCCTTATTCCTTTCAGTTTTTGCAATCCCAGTGAAAAACAAAATGTGCAACTACATGATGTATTTGGCCTGCTCTGTTAAATACAGCCTTTTCAATTTTCATTTCCGACAGAAGATATGTGACAAATGATATAGTAATTTTCTTATTCCTTCATGTTCATAAAACATTGATAATATGATTTTTACCTTCCCTTTGTTCTCAATTAAATGAAATGTTCCAATACAATTAATGTGTTCTTGCAATTTAGTTTTTCTTTAGAGGTTTCTCTTGTCTCTGATTAACAGCATTTTCTATCCATTCTGAGAACCCCCAACTGCTATTCAAACTGTTTCATTATGCCTGGCAGCTATCAATACAATTGTGAACCAATATCATTTTAATTGTTTCACTAATAACTTGTTTTAAATGATTCAACAGTCATCAGAAAAGATAAGTGCTCTTGTACCCTGCAGGCTTGTAGGCATGATGGTATGAGGCAATGTAACAGTGCTGTATCAGAATAATGAAACCGTATGCACAAGATAATGACAAAGCACTTACATTGCTGTAAAGATAAATGAAAACAGTAGATCTTCTTTTCACTGTAATATAACATCTACTCCTATCTCCCATTTCAATCATTAGACTTTCCAAACAGATTACTACACAAATACATATATGCAACATGTCCCGCAATAATAAATGCATGCTCCCATCTATCCAGGCAGATGGTGAATGATGGAGTTAACGAGCTTTACAAATGCTCTTGTTAATTAACAAAAATTGTTACTTTCTCATTTGAGGGGGGCTTATAAATTAGACTTAATTACACTAGATAATTGCAACTGCCAGCTACTGCACAACTCGTTCATGTTCTGTTCTTTCAATGGCAAATCAACAATTGCAACCCTTGCCTATTTGTGTAGATGAATTTAATAAGCAAACAGCCCTTTTATGTTAATGGTTTACTGGCATTCATGGGTTTGGCAGGAGAAATGTGCTGGGGGAGGGTTTGTTAATGGCAGCACATAATCGTATTAATTAAAATATAACTGCCATTTAAAGATTTGTAGTGTAGAATTAGAGCATGTTGGGAACTCAGAAAATCAAGCTAGAGTGCATATTAGCACCATTATTCTGTGCTCCCTGCACAGCAGTCAGCAACCTCATGTGTCATAAATGTAATTTATGAGTGCTGTTTTCTTTGAAATATATGTTTTTAGTTCACTCATTGGAATGTAAAAATTTGCAATGTCTGCTTCAGAAGATTCAAAATAAATTCACTTAGAGCTGAGACCCATGATCTGGTTTTAATAAATCCCTCAACAATGACTTTTTTTTTATTACTTGTACAATTTCCTATAGTAAAATCAAGCAGTCAGTCCTTTGAAGATGGATTCCATGTTTTATTGCAAATGTAAGTAACACTATCACTATAAATTCTATATTATTAGGCATTTCATAATTCAGTATCATTTTTATGGAGTCTTCAATAAATACACCCTATTATTTTTTGGTTTAGCTTTGGAAAAATTGGTGCAAAAATTTTATTACTTTATATTTGGTTGTGTAGAAAGGCAGTGTTAGAAAATCTTTTGAGAGCTTTGGGGTTTTTTTCTGTTTTCCTGAATTCACTTATCAATTTACAAGCATATTTTTATCTAAATCAATTCCACTTATACGGTTTCCACAGAAATGCTGAGACACATTTTCTGTACAGTGTAGTTACCTATTTGCTGGAATCCCAGGGAAAGCAACTTCCCACAAAGTCCCCCTGAGAGAAAATGATCCCTAGAATAAGAGGCATCTG
>JANHGB010053995.1:0-34244 GCA_026283785.1 Coracopsis vasa
GTTATTTCCCTTATCATTATTATTATTGGTGATAGCAGCAGTGATTTGTGTTATACCTTAGTTACTGGACCGTTCTTATCTCAGTCCATGGGAGTTACATTCTTTCGATTCTCCTCCCTATTTCTCCAGGAGCTGGGGGAGGAAGGGTGGGGAGTGAGCGAACAGCTGTGTGGCGCTGAGTTACCGGCTAGGCTTAAACCACGACAGTTCTTTTTGTTGCCCAACATGAGGCTTGAAGGATTGAGATAATGACAGATCTGACCAGAGTGTGTCTAATTGAATTTGTGATAAGCATTCATTTTTCTCTAACTGAACTGGTAATTTGGAAATAGCAAACCCTGTTGATCGTGAATGTTCATTTCTAAGAAAAGTCTTAGTTGTTTTACACTTCCCTATCAGATGCTTCTGTTTGAACCTGTCTGACTTCTATAACTTTTAATAATTTTCACTGCTGTCTTTTATCCGATAAATCCCAATTGCCCAGTGTTTCTTCCTCCTTCTTATAGTTCTACACCAGCAATGAAAATAGCATAAACTGTCCCATTCCCTGCTTTGCTGCTATGACACTGCAATTTCTGTGTTCCCCGTCCAAATCTATGCCTTTTTCCTGTGCAAAAGGCAAGGAGCTGGTGGAGCTGTGGAGTTTCAGGAATAAGTGTCTTCTCTCTAACTATAGCTGTGCATCATAACCCTATGAGCTTGAGGGAGGATGTGATAGGTAGAAGAGTTCCCTTGCCACATGGTGGGATATGAGAGAGAATTCTGTGTTACTTTACACAGTTGCAGACGTTCAGTCTTATTCACATTTCTGCTACAAGTATACTTTTGAAAATTACATAGGCTTTGGATTTAGGCCCATGAGCTTCCTCAGCTGTATTGTGTCCTTTCCTGGAGAAAACTGACAAGTAATGTGTGACAATTCTTTTTCACCCCTCCAATCACACAGAGTTACTAAATTCATATTTCCATCTCCTGGACTGAATCAGGGCCAGAATATTCATCACCTCATAAGATAATAGGATCCTTTGATGAATGTACAGGATGAATACAGCATCCAGTCCAGCCCACCATATTATCAGACAGATAACTTCAAAGAGAAAGTCATGATGTAGGTTTCCAACTTTAGCTGCTTTTGAATTTTAGCAGTGAAAATCTGCTGAATTTAATAGCATAGCAATAAATAACAATGTAACCAAAAAGAAAGGCCAGATTGCATTAAATCTTTTGTCTGTCCTACCTGCTTTTGTGGAGCAGCCTGTTAATCACACACTGATGCAATGCATGTTTACTTGTCAAGTTTTCACCGCATCAAGTGATACAGAAGCACAGCATAAAGAATGGGATTTTTAGTCTGTGAGGAGAGTTCAGGTTGGGTCCCTCAGCCTTTTTCTGATGCTGTTAAAGTATCCTCATTAATGATCTGGACAACAGAATAAAGAATAATCTTATTAAACTTTTATATAATGCCAAGATGGATGATTTGAAAACACTTTGGAAGAATCAGAAAGATCAGAATTCAAAGGTTCTTGATGACTTGAAGAAATAATCTAAAACTGAGGAGACAAAATTCACTGAACGCAAGTGTAGGGTTCAACATTTAGGAAGGCAAAATCAAAGGTGCAAGTACAAAATGAATAATAACAGTTGTCAGAGATACAGCAGTGAAGGCTGTGAGAGTTGTAGAAGGTCACAAATGAAACATGAATCCCCGCTGGGATGTTATAACAAAAAGAAGAAAAGTGTATCTCATTCTGTGATATATTAGCAAGAATGGTGTATAAAGGAACCAATTACTTCCTCTATTAAGTGCTGGTGAAAAACTGGAACTTGGGCAATACATTTAAAGAAGAATCTGTAAAAAAACTAGAGAGAGAATACTGAAATGAAAGAAAAAACACTTCCGAAACAATTGATCTTATTTAAAGAAGAGAACAAATGGGAACATGGCAGCAGGCTGTGGCTACTAGAATGTCAGCATAAGGATATTCTCCATAGTTATCAGTGTCAAGAGAAAGGTTACTTTGCAGCGAGTAAAATTCAAGGCAACTACTCAAGGGAAAAATGGGTTTATTCCCACTTTGGAGTATGGAAAGGTGCTTCTTGGGTGGTTTCTAGCATTTTATTTTGCTGAGATGATGTAGTTCAAATCAGTTTACTTCCAGATACCACATTCAGTTCCTAAGTTCCCTCCCTGACAAAAATGCTGTTGATTCTATAACAAAATCTGTGAAACCAGTCAGTCTTTAAGAATAGTGGCTGTTTCATTTAGTTACTGTGAAAAATGTTTTAGAAGAGATGAATATAGATTGTCCTAACTTGAGAGACTATGCAAGTACAAAGAGAAATACTTAGAAGATTATTTATTCTGCTCATAATTTACTGTGGGATTTTACCAAAATCTGCATTCCAAAATATTTAAAGAATGGAACAGATGGTCAGGAATTTATTCTTGCTATGTGTCTGCTAAATTATAATTTATGCTTACCAGGTGATGAGCTTTGTCCAACAAGAGACCCATACCTCTGCAGATTCAGTTTTACTTATTGATTATATGCTTAATAGAGAAGTAGGTGGGTATCCTTTGAAAAATTAACACACAAGAAAAAAAAAAAACCAAAAGCCAACTAAGACCAAAGGATACTTTGGAATAATTTTAGAAAAAAAAATAGTGAAAATAGCTTTGTACCATTTTCTTCAGCATACTTTATTTTTATTCTATGCCTTTGCCAGATAATCTAGCATGTCATAACCATATGCACTGCTAGTGATAATCCTTAGTGAATAAACCAGGTATTCACCTAAAAAGCTGCTTGGCCACAATAACTTGGATAAAGAATTGTGTCTGAATGTATTGTCAGTGGGTTCAGAGGCATATTACACCTAGAAACTGAACTTTCTGAAATACACAAAAAAGATCAAGTAGCGTATTTTCCTTGATGAATTTGAGAGAAATTAAAAAGTAAGCAAATAGAATTACAATAATTAGCTCCCAGTCTTGCCTGCAGTTGTATGAAGGTTTAATATAATCATGTGGCAGTCAAACAAGGTTCATTCAAGAAAAAAGGTAAGTGAACACATCCCATCCCTACACTCAGCATCACCTCAAAGCTTCTCAGTAACGTGGGCACAATTGAATGTTGCCATGCCAAGAATGAAATAGGAAGGCCTTGTCATGATATTGAGGTTTCTGCCAGAAAATGGAAGAAGAAAGATGGGATCTGAGTCAGATTAAAAAAATAGGTTAAATAAAAATCTCAAAATATGTAGCTTTCATTCACTATGCTAGATATCAGACAGCATCATCTTGCTGGCATCAGACTGATTCAGTACCGCTTGGGATACTGGACACAAACTCAGCTCAGCATAACCTGACTTTTTCATAAGAGCCATTGTTCTTCTAGACAGCTGTAACCAAATCTCATATTTATGTGGTGCTGTGTTGTGATGCATATTTCTTTTACTGAGTTTTGATGACGAAACCATAACCCATTGCAACTTTACAGAAGAATGTTGTGCCAGTGAAGAATTTTGGATGGAATCTAATTTTTTTGTACAGTAGTGAAAATTAGAACATAAGGAAATAGTAGTGGGGTTCATAAACACAATATCAATGCATTTTTTTGTGTGGGCAACTTTTAGATGTTAAATTTTAGATCTACTATGTTTCACATTCCTTACTCAAAACCACAAAAAAACCCTAGCCAAAACAATGTGTTTTAAACTATTACAATATTATTGTAATTTGTATATTTCAGGATTTTTATCTAAAAGGTACAACATCTTTACCTAGCTATTGAATTAATTTCCTAACTTCCTTTTTAAAAGTGAAGTGCAAGATGTAAAATAATAGGTGAGTTTGGAAGGGCTCTGAACTTCCATTCACTTAATTTGCAAACATGCAAATGTTCATTTGATTCATTAAAATCCTTTTATATGGGGCCTCTGACCTGCCACAGTGCATCCTTCTCCTTTGCTTCTATAAATATATTCAGTCCCTTCTAGATTCATTAAAAAATGTGCCCCAGGTTCAAGAAATTTTGACGGATGCTTATCAAAAGAGCAGAACTTCTTCTGCTTGCTCTCTTTTTCTTCTCTTGCCTATCAGTTCCAGTTCTATGCAGCTTATAATTTGAAATATGAACAGAATCTGGCCTGCTATTTCAATTATATGGAAGCTATCCTTTTTAGGGAGGCAAAATTTCTATCCCTGAACAGGTACTGTGTGCTGGGATATAATGAATGAACTCTTTAGTCAAGATCTGCCTATTCTCCAAATATCTGAACAAGATTGAATTCATTTTCACATGGTTGAACTCTGCAGGAGGACTTTTATAGTAATCAAGGTAAGGAAGGTCATCAAACCGTACAAAATTTAGATACAAATTAGGTTCTCATTTTATGTAATAGCAGTTGTAAAATTTTGTTTTCATTATGAAGAAATTGCCACAAAAAGAAGATAAATTCATATTAAATACAGGAGTGTAAATTCTCAGAATGCTGCCAAATTGATCATTCACTGAACTATAACAGCAAAAGATTTTTCCTAAATGAGTTTATAGCTCTTTCAGCATAACATGATTACTATCCCCAGAGAATATGACAATGCGTTTTGTAGGTGGTGGGATGTAATGCTGTTATAGTTCATGAGAAAGACATGGTTCAAGAATTTAATTAAGTACATAGCATTAAATGATTAAATCTGTACTTTAACTGCATTTTACTAGTAAAATAAGTCCATGACCATTCCCTGGGACTAGCCAGTGTCCACACTAGTCAAGTCTATCCTCCAGAACAGAATAGTCTCAGATTAGGTGCCTGTCAGCATGAGATGACTCCTGAAATGTGCTAGGGAGGTTACTGGGAGTGCAGCAGGTGGCCTGAGGCACACGTTGTATCAGGGTTCACTCTAACAATGTGATAATATAAATCACTCTAACAATGTAATAGTATACATCAGATTAAGAAGTCTGGGACATGACAGAAAAGGTGACCATACATATCTAATTCTGACTGTGTCTACATTTGAAGATTTGGCCCATAGTAAGGCAGATTTCAGAGATTTGATAGTGCCCACGTCACCTTAAGGGCAGGCAAGGAAAGCATATTGATGGGTCTGAAAGCTGTGGGAAAGCATGCACACAAGCAAATCTTGATGTTCATGAGAGAGGACTGAGGGATTTTTCACTCACCTGTACCTCCCAGAGGCTAATGCTGGCTCTGGAATTATATTTTACAAAACAATAGGGTAACAAATAGTCTACTTGTGATTCCACATAGAATGTCCTGATGCTGACAGTAGCAGTGAGATAGCTCTATCCACACACTGCTGCCTCTGAGGTGTACAGTTGACTTGCACATTCTTGGCAGCTTGTTAAGCACTTCTGTGAGTTAATGCGGGTACAGCCAGATAAGCTTTCAATTAACTCACACAAGACTTCCTTTGAAAGAAACAACGCCATTAGACAATCTGCCATCTGCTGCCATATCCAAGGCTGACTGAAAATAGTGTGCCACTGTGGTTGCCTGAAGAGTGCACACAGACTGATAAGTATCTAAGCAAGGTATCTTAGAAGTTGGCCAGTGAATGTGGTGCTGCCATTGGTCTCCAGGAATTAAAAGCTCTGATACCTGCTGGTCAGTTTTCAAATGCTGTCATGGAAAGCTCACCACGGCACTCCTGTATGAGGACATGACAAAGATCAAACTGGGTTATAGTTAGGAGCCTGTCTAGCCTGGCGGTCTATCTCCAAGAGCAGACATAAGCAGATGTCCAAATGTGCAGTATCATAGGCTGCCTAAGAATCGTTTTTTCATGACTGTTTGGCTGCATGCTTACTTGTGAGCAGCTTGTGTTTGAGTGAACAGTTGGGGGATGGGTGTTCTCAACAAAAACTCTCAGCTGTCATTCTCATGTTTAAAAAATTTTATCTGGACACTCAGGGAGCGTAGACTTTGTAGATAAGAGAAATATTATGTGGAAGGAACTTAATACAATTCTTACAAAATCAAGACAGTTGGTGGAAGAAGGAAGAGGTTTGAAATTGGATTAAAAGTGAAGCAGCAGTTGTTTCAACACAAAAGTTGACTTTGTCTTTCATGTTTCTTCAGGAAGGTAGAAGGGCGAACTTGTGTTTCTCTAAGGGTGTGCAAAAGACAGATATTTATACTGCTGCATAGTGGAAGGAGACATGTATCAGAGTTAGATATTTTAGGCATTTCCTAAGGATATGAGGCTTAAGGGATTACTTTGTCTCCTTCCCTGCCTGTCTTTACCTTTGTTCCCCTTTTTGTCTCTCTCTTTCACACTTCATAATTTATCAGCATATGAGTCAATTTCATAGTGTTAATGGATGCAAAGACAATATGTTTACATAATGTTCATGAAATTGGGTAACTAGATAGTTCAAATAGACCTGTAAAGTCTCCCTTCTGAAAAAAACCCTGACTTATAAATGCAACCCTTCAGAGACATCTGGGAATCCACAAGATACAGCTATTATGTGTGTCCCGATTGTGAGAAAATCTTTAATCAGACATCGCAACTAATTATGTGCTAAAGGATCCAACTACAAGACCTGAATTCACAAAACTAAGCTTTATTGCTTCATCTACTAGAGAATCTTAGAAGAAATAAATGTCTTTTAAGAGGCTGGGCCTGGTGATGGACTTTGTTGAAAGACTGCTGTGAAGAGGTATTGTTATGTTGAATAAATAAGAGTGAGAAAGAGCAGCATGTTGTCTAGGTAAGAATGATGGTGAAGAGGGATGTTTTGAGAAACTTTTTAAAACCAGAATGCTTTGCGAAGCAAAACCCATATAAGTAATTAGCTTCAGAGGAGATAACAAAGCTTATTAAACATGTATTCTTCTGTCTTAGGGGGGTGTAGTATCATACAATGGAGATTTTACTGCACATATTAGAACAATGCAACCAACAATGCCTTGAAATTAACGTTTCTGGGCATCACAAGTAATTTCAATTATATTATGTTAATATGTTAAATTAAGAAAACAAAATTTATGTAAGGCTTTTAGATAACATGTGGGTGCTGAGCTGGTAAATGAATGAAGGGAATTCTCCTATAGGGAATAAGGGACTGAGAAACAATTAAAGGAAGGTAATTAGAAAATGCCCTCAAACTGAAGCAAGCAGCTATTGGGAGAACAATAAGAAATCACTATAAGATCAAATACATCATCAATAAAGGACTCTTTGGGGTGGAAGATGGAAAAAGAATCAAACATTTTAGAGAACTATGATTGAAGCTGCTTTTACCAGGCATCTCAAATACTGTATATACGTCTAGTCACTCAGATTCAGAAAGGATAAATTCCTCTTGACAGCTAAGAATATCAGGGCATGGCAAGCCCATGATGTGAAGAGCAAATAGAAGAGCAAACTAACAGTGGAGAAGGGTTGCAACACTATGAAAACACATCATGAACGTAAGCTTAAGGAAAAGTTTCCCCCCTCCTTAGCTGAGGAGCAGTGCTGTCACAAGATGAGATGGGCTTCTACAAGAAGGAATAGTTTAACTACTTGAAGCACTGAGATTCCAATGCAACAAAACTGCTTCGTAAGCAATTTTAAGCTTAATTATGACTAGTATGCTCAGATTTGCTGATAATTGCTAGTTCTGGGTGTTCTGACATAGAATGTGTCCTTTCCAGTCTAATCGTAAATCTTAGAATATCACGTTGGAGGAACTGTAGAAGAAAGACATAAGGCTACAGAGTAGAAAAGCAATTCATAGGCAGAAGACAGCTACCTTTTCATAAGGATATTAGCATTAAATGCTTTACAAAGCCTCAAAGTGTTTCACTGAAGACAAGTTACAGTTGCCTTAAAATGATTGTGTTGAGAGTTTAAGAGAAGAACCTCTGAGATATCTTTTTAAACTATGTGGTCATCTGTAAAGTCAACTGCTTTATAAAGGTGTGCATTAATATCCACCACAGGGAGATGCTCCAGGGTAATTTTGTCACAGGTTTCATTACAAGATTAATAAATTTAGAAAACCACTGAAGGACTGTTTTCTGACCAACTTAACTTGCAGGGAAGATTCTAAAGATTTCATGGATGCAAAGGTTTAGCAGATCCCTTGCAGAAGTGCAATGGCTTGAAGTGAGCTTGCTCAGTTACTGGGACAGTGCAGGCATGTTATACTGTTGTACAGCTGTGTATGCATTCTGTTCATGAATGTACTGGGCTGTACAGGCAGCCCAGCTAGCTAAAGTGTAGTATGTCATTCATAAACTCTGCCTCAGCTGTTTAATGCAGAAGACTGAAATGTGAGTTTTTGTTCAAGACGCCAGTTTGTCTGGAAAGTAAAGGCCTGAATTACACAAACACTTGTAGCAGATGCTTTAGTGAAGTGGGGAAGGAGTCTCAAAACTATTTAAGTCTACAATTTGCAACATCAAGGCAAAACATTTTTATAGATTCTGAAGGGTCAGATCTATTTCACTAACTCTTTGATCTCCTTGGTTGAATGGGATTGGTAGCAGTGAGAACTATTATCATTATGGTGCACAGTCCTGCATCATCTTGCTGATAAGATAGAGCTCATGAACCATGTTTTCACTTGTAAATACATGTTTGAGCCTTACAAAAAAGGTAAATGAGCTTTACTTTGCTATACGTTTATCTGTAAAAAGCGTTAATCTTGAACACAGACTAAAATGTAATGCATCAGAGACATATAAAATCACCACAAAGATTAAGGTTTTGGTTCTATAATTTGTGTAAGAGGTTTTGAGTGATAATATTAAATGCCATTGCTTTCAGAGCTAGTGAGAAAGAGGATGCTTTTCAATATCAAACAACTAGAAGATAAAAGTATTTTTCAGACATTGAACATGAAAGACATGAAAAAGGACAGAGACAAAGAAGGCTGCACTTTGAACACACTCTTTTGTTTACCTGTATCTCATTTAGCCAATGGGTGGCCTACAGGCTCAATCCTGCTCACCAGGGAGTGCTATCCAGCTCTCAGGAATGCCTAGAGATGCATCTGCACTGTATTATTGCTGGGCAGCTTGTCCAGGGCGCTGGAGAGTTCTGTGGGTCCATATGGCGCTCTGTGCTAGCCAGAAGCCAGAATACTAGGTGCAGACTTCAACAGCTGTACTGAGACAGAGCTGATAAACCCTGCTGGACATGAGCTGAGCCTGTGCAGCCAGATACCACTGCAGTAGATTATATGATATCTCTAGCCGTATCTGCATTTTTTTCCCCTATTAATCAGGATTAATCGGATAACAACTCACTAGATGGTTATCCTGTGCTATTAGTTTGTCTCCTCATCATCACTTGATGTCTTTTTGCTCAGGACTGGATTTAGTATGGTATAACTGCATGATAGCTTTGAGCTGTAATAGAACAAAAGGTTTCAAGGGTGAAACCACCACTCTGGATGTAATTGACACATCCAGTTGGTTGCATTACAATATATTTGGTTGACAAGCAGAACTAATTAAAAAGCACCTGATTGCCCATGTACCTTATTACATTTCATTTCAGTGCATTAAATCTAATGTGAATTAAATCGAATTTAGTGGCAATGAAAACAGTGGTGTAAGGGTATGGGGCTCACTAGATTAAGGTTACAGAGGCTTGAATCATTCTAGCCAAAATGCTGACAGAGAATGTGAAAATATATACTCAATGTAGAGAGGGGATGATATGGCTGAGGAAACCAAGTGGACATAAGGTGGAGGCAATGTCAACAAATGCCAGAAACTGTAATGGTGCTAGTAACAGGACTAAGCAGCTTAAAAACCATACTGAACTGCATGACTTAAGAGTATGTGTTTGAAAGAGCGATCAGCTATTAGATAATTGCTCCTATTGCAGGAATAAAATGACTATGGTATAGCAGCAAGTCTGTGACTATATAGAAATTATTTTGAAACCTTTTGCAACAACTCTTCCATTTTGATTAACCACAACCCATTGAGTATGTGTTCTTCACACATGACAGAATTCAGATGACGGAAGCCAAGAGAAGAATGAAAATGCAGTTGATGACATTTTCCTCGTTCAAGAATCCTGTCATTGAAAAATAGCCTCTTTTGGGAAAAAGAAACATGGTAAGAAGTGTTGAAATTAGTATACAATATCCCAAATTAATATTATTTTAGCTACTACTGAAAACTTAAATATTTGATTAAAGGCAAAATTTTTGAGAGTGATTTTGATCTTCCATAAAAGTATCAATTCAAATATCACAAGCAACTAATTTTGACTGAAAAAAAAATGAAACCTGGCAAATTTTCACCTTTCAACACAAGCAGCTTTGTTCTCTTTCATTTTTGTGAATTGTAGATCAAAATCAATTGTAATTATGATTGTCATAGAACTGCTACTTAATGTTATTTTTTTTGGTGTGATTTTAGGCAGGATTAAAGATGAAGAGACCCCGAGCAGATAAGTTGAGTTTTTCTTGGACTCCATTTACTTTTTTAAACTTGTGACTCCTTTACGTGTGTGGGGAACTTAGAAATTCATTGTGCCTCTATACACCTACATGTAGAAGTCTGTTCTGAGATATCTCAAACTACAGTCATATCTTTTGTCTAAAAGCTTGTTATTCGATCCAAAGACTTCACTGGGATTAAAATGTATGTTGAGGAAATATACTCCTTGAAAGAAAGCTGCTGTTTTAGTCAGTGTGAGAATTCACATGGGGTATTTTGAACCGTGGTGAACCAGGATGCAATCAGTTAATGGGTTCAGAAGCAGCATAATTTTTTGTCTTACCTTCTCTATTACCCTTGTTGAGAGGTGCAAGCCTGCTCTCAGACTCACACTGACTGCGTGTTTGGTTCAATGAACTGTTTTGTGCTCAAGGACCAACCTGTGTAAAGCTTATGTGGGCTTACTGCTTGTTTCACTGTTCCAGGATGTTGTGCCACAGCATCCTTATCACCCACAAATGTGGCTTCGGCATTTGTAATAGCCTTCCATTGCTGGCAGTGTTAAAAACCTGCACACCTTCTAGGCATGACCATGGTTTTCTTTCTGGTTTCACCTCAGTGCTGTGCTTTCAGAAGCAGATCATCAGGTTGACTGTTTCTGACCTTCAGGGGCAGAGACCTGGCCTTACAAACAAACAAAGGCTTTGTGTCCAGTAGGTTGGTGTATCTAGGGGAAGGTTGTAAGTAAGATGAAGAAGAAATGGATAATTGCAGAAAAAATGTTCTGGTTTAGACAGAAATTTGTATGTTCTGTCCTGCGTTGGCTTTCTGATGTGGTATTTGAATGTAAGGAGAAAATGGGAGGGGGATAATGAAATGGAATAAATGTGGCAGTGACTTCTTTCCCATGTACTTTTAAAAACATAAGTCTGTCTCTGTACTTGTCAAGGATGAGTTCAAGATGACGATAAGTTTAGTTTGAGCAAATGGCATAAATTAAATAAATTTTTAGAGAATGTATCAAGTTAGCAAAGTTTTATTAGCTCAGGAGGAAAGCAAATTTGCCTGTCAGAAAGAAAAAGGATTTTTGAAGTCCCAAATCCATTCATTCTTCAAGCTGCACAGTAGTCAGACATAATGTAGTCAGACTCTTGGATGAACTTTGTGATCACTGGGACCAAATGCTCTGTTCCACTGCATTATTTATTACATTTATTTCAGTGGCAAACCCATTATCCACTAGCAAATATCTTGTAAATACAGAAAAATCAAATGATTGCTCAGACACTGCTCCATAATTACATTCCTAAAAGCAAGGCAAAGTAAGTTGTAGTACCATAGAGATTCAGTTGTACTGTTTCCTGTACACAGCAAATGCATGCAACAGTCCATATGAATTCAGTCTGACCCTAAATGCTTACAAGACTTTCATGTATAAGACCTTAAAAAGAACTAAAATGTTGTTTGTGATATCTTAGCCAGAAGTCATGGGAATGAGTAACAATCTTTAGCTCAGGCTTTTGATGAGAACTACCACAAGAGGAAAAAGGATGACATTAGACCTATGAAATAATAATCAAAGACTATGGTACACTTGGAATGTTCTCTTTTTATTTTAAATATACCTATTACAATAATTTGTTAGGCTTATATAGAGCACTATTATTTACATAATTCAGTGTTTATCCTTTGGGGAGAATTCCAGTGCTGAATAAATAAGAGTCAGTGAGCTGCTTGTTAACCATCTTGGAATCAGAGTTCTGAAATATTAGTTTCACATAGATGATTCAAGTCCTTGAAATGGTTACAGTTTCATACAGTGAGTATCTTCTGTCTGCAGTCAGATTGTATTGAAAACTCTAAACATAGCTATAGGGAATCAGAAGAAAGTTTAACAACAACATCAAATTAAAAAAAACAAAACCCTGAAAAACATCAGTGGTTGAAACCCTACATTTTTCAGATGCATTTCAGCACGGTGATATTGTTAAAGGGAACAAAGAATAAATTTGGTAAAATCTTTGCTATAAAATGTCTAGATCATGGTGTGAAATATACAATCACTAATAAATAAAAAATACAGCTTTTTACAAGGTCTCCTTTCAACATGATGTCTTAAAATGTGCTTACAGGTAAGAATGGTTTTCATTATTTTAAATTAAAATTCAATTTTCCATGGTTACTATTCCTTACACGTGAATTTATGCACCATATATATACTGTATAAAACACATAAAAGATTAAATTGTCAGTACAAGGAATATCATTAGCTGAGAACATGAAGCAAGGGTTCATATAAGATCCCACTCAATGCTATGTGTGTAAGCTCAAATAGAAAGGGACTTTGGTCCTGATCTTGCACTAAGAAAGTAAACGTGTTTCTGTATGTTTCTACATACAGAACTTACTATCTTTACAGAGATCATACTAGTCCTGTATGTGTCAACCATCCCATTTTCACGTGACCCACCATAGAAAATGGGTCTGAATCAGGACAAGCAGCTGAAAGGTTTTTCTCCTAATTCTCATCAGTATATTTCAGAGGTCAAGTCCATGGCACATTATGTGAGTGTCTGAATATCTATGACATTCAGCTATGGCACTCAGTTTCATTTCCCCAACATATAGAAGGACAGAAGGGAAATGCAGCTCATAACTACCAGGCATTTATCTAAAAATGTAACATTATTAGCATTATCATGGAATAGAAACTATCGCTAATTGACAAAAAGCCTGTGTGTTCAACAAAACATCTTCGATTTCAGTAGCATTACAGTTTGGCAAAGAAGAGCTTCTGAATTATCTTTGTTACAGATTTGAATCTGGCACATTTAAGACACCCACCCACTTATTCAAATAATATTTTAAAGCAAAATTAATGTCTGATATAAAATAACAGTTGTGTTGTAAATGTGGAAAAATAGTCTACAAAAAATAAGTATAAAAGTGATCTCAGATTTATGAATACGTTTCATATAAACAAGTCCAGGTGACTATTCTGTGTGTTAGAAATGGCCCTTGGTAGGCGGTGTCACAAAAGTACATCACATTTTTCACAGTTTACTATAACACAGTTAGATTCACAATGTGATGACACCTAAATTAAGAAAAATAGTATTTTACAAACTATACATTTGGCATCTATTTTTAGACTTTTTTGTTTCTTTTTCAGTTCCTTTTTTCATTTTCCTTTTTTCTTTTCTTACAAAATAGTGCAAAATTACAGTGCGTTAATAGAAGGTTTTGCAAATCCTAATAAAAAGTCAGTATATTTAACTGTTTTGCTCATTCACTGGAAACAGTTTGGCACGTTAGGATTTTGTGTAGATGGAAAAGCTTCTCACTTTCTTCTCTTCAGTATATCTACTGAATCTTTAAAACATTAAATTACACCAAGGAGTTAATTTTCCAAACTTTTAAATCTCATCTCTCATAACATGTGCATTACAAAACAAAACAGCAAAGGAAAATGTAGATTTTGGGTTAATTTATTTGCCAAAGAGCATATATCAGGTGAGCTTTTCTTATCATGTTATAAAGGGATTGATGAGAACATTTTTCATCTGGTGACTGCTGAAGTGTTTAGTTAGAGCTTCAAAGTCCTACAGGAAATTTATGCCAACTTTATATATATGTAAGTGTTGGTTTACCGTATTCAAATTTTGCTATCATGTATGTCCCTGTATCTGGCTGGATCAAGCCATGAGGATAAAGTTTCATCAAGGCCTGATTTTGACTGGACTAATTCATATAAAGAATAACAAACAATTGCTTTTGCTACCAATTTGCAATGATTAAATGATTTTCCTACTAATTATTTACTTAGGAATGTTAATGAAGAGCTCCCCCTGTATGAATACTTCCTTTTTACAGACTGGCACCATAACTCAGGAAAATACCTGTGTTCATTTCTTGGAACAGCAAAGTCTTCTGCATAATCACAAACAGGTATGGTACAGACTGCAGGAGTGAGGGTGCCCTAAGACATCCTGTGAGTGTGCCAAGAAACACGCAGAAGATATCTGATTAGTCTCGATTCAGTCCTGTGCCTCCTTGGCTGAAAGCAGGAATGAGAAACCTGACTGAGATCACCAAGTCACCTACAAGAGGTTGCCAAGCAGCTGTATGTACCAACCTACTCATAATACAGGCTATTAACGTGGAGGTAAAAGGCTCTCTGCCACATGAGCAAATCTCCGAACTGTTCACTGCACAGGGACTGTTGGTTTTAGTTAATTGAGTAGAGAATATGGTGACGTAAAAGATTCCAAATTAATTATCTTTCCAAAGGAGTAATGAAGTGACTTTTTTCAATATGAAAACTGCAGGGTGATGTCTCTTGACCTAATAATTACCCGTGAGTCTATGTTTTTATCATCTGTATCAATCAGTGGCATTTGTACCGTCAATTAAAATTATCACTGCATGGTTTATTTAATCAATTTCTTGGTGTTTCTGTAACTTTTATGAACATATCTAACCAGTATGAATTTTATACTGATTTTCTGAAGGTAGAATTTGTTATAGCACTCGAACTAGTTATTCAAATATTAGAAGGGAAACATCCACGAATAAGAAGGTTATTTTTTACCCCAGCCATTCCACCCTTGGCTCAGTGCATTATTACTAGCATGGAAATTTCCTGAGTCACCTGCTGACTTTCATGGAAGATTTGCCTGAGCAAGGAGTGAAAGATGAAGCTGAAATAACTATTTTCTATGAATCATATTGATTGACTTCTAACAATTAAAACTCACACTAAAAACAAACAAACAAAACAGAACTCAGTCAATATTAATGAAAAAGCCTACCAACTGGTAGATAAACAAATATTTCCCCTGGACTCTCTTCTTAGTAATGTACTAGTTTTGATCAAGGAAACAATTGTGTATTTGATTAACTTTCACTGTTAGGTTTAAATAGGTGAGAAGCCTCCTTGTCGCCTGTACAGACACAACTCTTGTTCCCACTCTTCATGCACAGTTGATCCCTCACAGAGTCCCACCTAGGCTGAACCAAATATATTCCTCCAAAAGGAAAATCAGGTATGGCTGAGACTGACTCTCTCCAGGGCACACTCAGTCCAGATTAAAAGAATGCACACATGACCAGGTCCTTGAAATACTATCTCAGCAAGCCTCAGCTCCTCTCAGCTCCTTGCATGACACGCAAGTTCATTCACCCTGCCACAGCACAGGCAGGAGGTCGGGTGGAGTGCCATGCTGAGTGAATGGCATGAAGCAATGGTAGCACATATAGTATGCTGAAGCAGAAGAGTAGGGCCAAAGCATATTGGATAAACTCTAAGGCAGAATTGGTCCAAACAGTTTTCAGTGCGAAGTAGCCGGTCTACTCATTGAATGGACACACATAATGCAAAAGGCTGTACAAATCAGCCTCTGTTGGCTACAGACTATGTTCTCTGGCACAATTCCAAAGGCAGTGAAAACATACTGTTTGAAGCCCCAGTGCATTAAAGCATTTAAGGTGCTCTTAAATTTAAGCCCATGCTTGAGTCTCAGGATCATATGCATATGTGCTGAAGGTCATTCTTGAATCAAGTCCAGAAAGTCTTACTGCATGAGGACAGGAAGATTTACTTCAAAATCGAAAAAGAAAGAAAAGAATAAGATTCTTGAAATGAGATAATAAATATATTATAGCTTGCTGACAGACTTCACTCTTCCCCTGAATGTTACTTTTCTGTCTAATAAAAGAGATAATACAAGGCCAGCAGGAGTCCCATCCTTGAATAATCAGCAACAGTTGTTGCTTGTTTAACTGAAGCTTGTTTGATTAGAAAATTACCTTATGTTGTTGGTTCTTTTTAAACATACATAAGTAGCAGGAAAACAGTAAGTAGCTGTTTACTATGCTGAGTAGTGCCAGCTTCACATATCTTGCCCAGCCTGCATGAACTCTAGAAATCTCCACATACGTTCTTGCTCAGTCCAACATTCATTTTATTTGATATATTTCTTAAAAGAGAAATATGTTGTTGGATGTGTCTTGCAACTTCTGGGGGTTTCGGTCAGGCTGCTGCTTCATTGTGAGTACGGCCATCTTAGACAGCAAGAGGTATTTAAGGAAACTGGCAACCAGAATTCACTAAGGAATGGAGATCTGCTGAGCAAGAGCTACTGTGGCCATTGAATGTTTGTGAAATGAAATTAAAACTCTGCTTTAGAAGGATCTGCTGCTAGTTCTGGCTGATGTATGTTCACATTCAGCAGGGTAGCAATGCATCTGCAGTTAGTATTATATCTGGTTTGGGTCTTACTTTTCACACTGAGAAAGGCAGTAATGTTGATAGCTCTGTGCATGACAGAGAGCCTAAAAACATCCAAAAGAAGTCACAAAAGGAAGAGTAATGATTACTCTCTGTCTTCAGTGACTGCTGAGTTAACTTGTGATAAGTGCATATGGAAGACTATTGTGGACTGGCAAATAAAATAAACAATACTAGAAATAAATTTGTTAAGAAGATAGTAAGAATTGGTGTGATTTCTCATCTTTCATTTCTCTTTTCTTGTACAGCTACCTTCTTTACCAGCGGTAACAAGGTGTAAATAATATCTTATTCTCTATTTTAACAAGTTCCATATATTAATTATATATTTTAATCCATAATTAATTGGTTTTGCCCATTCTCCTTCACAATGATTTACTATTTGAATCTATTTATGCTAGGCTGTTCATGTAGGGTTAGCTCACTGAGTAAGCACAGACATCACAACGAAATGTTATGTATCTAGACTGGAATCAATCTTCTGTGAGTTAGGTGTATAGGTTTAGGTAGGCTGTCTTTATGCATGCAAGGAGTCCAGATGTTTTACATCCATCACTTCATATCATTTACTACCTAGGCTGGACATGCCCTAAGATGATTCATCTTCTGTCATCAAAGCTCTTTATATCCAGAACTGCTTAAGGTTTGATACCTGCAAATGCAGATTACTTTAACATAAATGCTTGGTTTACTTATGTTCCAGCCCACACTCCAAGAATGTCAGTGAGGTCATGTCTCTTCATGTCTCTTGCTTAGATTCTTGGTAATTTCAATCTGGATTAGATTTCTCTCCTGTTTTATTATTCTCTGAAATGATTTTAGCAATGTATCCTGAAAGCAAAGTATACTAGCCTTGTGTGGAGTTTCTGTGAAGAGAACAGCTCTCATTCCTGTTCCATCAGAAGATTTTCAGTTACTTAAAATTTCAGATTAGCCACGCTGACTGGATCCAGTGCTCACAAAGGTAATGACATTACTTAAAGGCTTACAAATCAGCATGTATTTCAAAGCTTTCCTGTGCATACACTGATTGATATTTGTAGTAACAAATCATATATCTTATTATTCGGCTTACTTGTTATTAATATAAGAATTTATTGGCTAAATCTTGATGCCAAGAAACCAATCTGATTTGACATAAGGCCTTGTGACACACAAAACAACTCCCACTATCTGAAATGAGGAATAAATTAAGTGACCGTGCACATTCACCAAGGGGTGAATGCAATTCCACTGAGATCAATACAAAGAACTTCCAAATTCTAGCATCAGGGGAATCAGATTATTCAGCCAAAGCAGTGGCATATTCAGTGACTGAGGATTTCACTGCCCTCCTGAAAACAAAAGGTGTGATATCCTATAGGACAGACTGTAGGCAATAGCCACTTGCTTTAAAAATGTTGGAAATACTACTCACATCTACTTACATATACATCCATATCAGCACTTTGTTTTTAGAAGTCTGGCTTTCATTATATTGCATTAATTTGCAAGGTAAGCTCTCTTGCTTTGTATTGGAATGCTGGTGAGTTTAGGAGGTTCACAGTACATATTGCAAACTGGCTTTTAAAGACAGCAATAAGTAGTATAAACAAATGTCCAGATCAGAATCCAGCTTTTGAATCCATAGGGAGAGCACAAGTGTTTCTATAACCTTCCTGTGGAGTTTCCTGGTTTAGACATTTAACTACATTACTCTTACAGCCTTCTGTGTTTCTATTTCAACCTGGGATAAAAAAAAATAATCTGACAAATCACCATATCTTTTGCTAAATGTTTATCATTGTTTATCCCTTATTTCTTACTTCAGCAATGTTATCTACAGGTTTAATCTTAATTAAATATACGACCAACTACTTTGCTTGATCAGGGTCTTATACATCACATAAGCTGGTGTTTTTCCAGTTAAACTGGGTTTTTTTTCAGTAGAAGATGTGATTCGTAACACATTTTGACTTGAAAAAACAAGCTTTCACTTGATACCAAAACACATCTGTACATTTATGTCATGAAACCAACCTTGTACACATGAATATGTATATAGCAATCACATATTTTTTAGCTGAAACAAGTAAGTAATAAAATCACAGAAAACCAGATATTTTAAACAATTATGACAATCATCACATTTTTGTATTTGTTATCAAAGAAAACTTGACACTTAAGAACCTATTTATATATTCAAATTTTGATAGTAACTGATGCTCTTGAGTGCATTTTGTATACCTGTCACATAAAATATTTTCAAAACTCAAATTTCATTAGCTCAATAAGTTTAATGGTTGAATGTGTCAGCTTGATAACTTATTTACTGAATTTCAGCATATTTCTTTCAGAAAATAAACTCTTTGGTCATTTTTTTTTTCCACATTCATTAGTCATAACAGCAAGGTGTCCAGCTACAATTAAAGTTCAACAGAGACAATTTTGCAGAATTGGGGACAAATTCACAATTATTTGAGAAATTATATGAGAGAAATCGATAAAATTCTCAACAGTCTTATTTCTAAACATCCATTACTACCAGCTGAATTCAGTGCATTAGGCTAATGTAATCAAACACCTATGTTAAAATCTGTTTATCTGTGTATCATCAATGTAATACCACTTACAGTCCTGGTTCAGGTAAACAACACTTGAGACACAATGAGACTTAAGGACATGTTGCATTTAAATACACTCAAAACATGGATGAATCTGAGATTTGGCCACTAAGGTTGTTCATCTTCTCTATATCTGACTTTATTCTTCAAAGAGTAAAAACAGACATATTCCTAACATAACTTAATGGAGAGATCTGTTAGAACACATCTCATTCTTAGAAACAAAGACTGTCTACTGCTGTCATACCTTTTAGAAATTATATTTCTAGGTTTCTCACCCTTAAAAAGGGTTGAAATTGATCATATTGGACTAATGGCAAGTATTTAAATTTACTGTGTTCTTAAAATGTACGATGAACCATAAAAAACTTTACTGTCTTTCGAAATATTACACACATTTCGGACTGGAACAGCAAATTATGTTCTTAAAGTTCTCTCTGGCATTTAAAGTTGTCTCCTCATTTTCCAGATAGGTTAAACAGCAAATGTAATGTTAAAAAAAAAAAAAAGAGAACTGTTAAAAATGACTACTTTAAGTGTAAGACTTTGACATATTTCACAGAAAATGTGGAAAATTTGTTGAAAAATCATAGTAAACAATCAAGTATTTTTCAGTGCACATAATTAGTATGTACATTATAATTTAAAACCAAGTATTGATGACTGCTGCTGCTGATCTTTTAAAATCTCTTACAAAATATAAATAGGATAGCCAAGAGAAGATAGCTGATAAACCATGACATAATGTTCTCTTTTTCTTCCATTTCTTTTTTTCCCTTTTTCTTTCCTCTCCACTTGCACTGAAGTTTCTTCTGGCTTCTTCAAGAAAGTGCACACACACACACACACACAAATTAATTCCAAAACCATTTTTCTAAATTTCCAACAGACTTGTATTCCTGGTGTCTTTTCACATGATCGCAAGCAAGACATGCGTGTGATTCCCAGAAACTAGGAAGGTGCACTGAGAAATCCTTTTTCCAGTTGAAATAACTAAGGTACATCTTGTTATTTTTGTCAAGCATCAGAAGATATTCTGCCAGCTCTCTGGGAGAGAGAAAATCTTCCACATGTATGAAAGAGTCTGCTGGAATGTAATTCTCGTAGTTTTCTCTGGAAGGGCCCAGTACAACTGGTACTGATCCAGCCAGAAGAGCATTGTAAAGTTTCTCAGTAATGTAATCTTTGTGGATTGAATTTTCAAAGGAAAGGTAAAATTTGCAAGTGGAAATAGTTGGAATCAAGTTTTTGTCATTGATGTAGTCTCCGAAGGCTTGTCCATAGGTCTGGATTTCAATGTATTTGCTAAGCTCATTGTAATACTTGACTCGAGCGTGCTCAGGGTTCCAGTTACTTACAACCCAGCAGACCAAGTTTTCCTTACTTGACACTTCAAATGTAAAGGAACTTGTACCGACCATCATGAAGCCATAAGGCACCTGAATATCCGAATCACGCCGGTAAGTCAGGGTCAGGTTAAAGAGGTGTTCAATGCCACTCTTTTGTGGAGTATGAGTTGGAGACTCCAAGTTCATCCAAATCCACTTCTGGAATGGTGGCCTGGCTTGCTGAGGTAAGTTAGCCAGATCCCAGCTAATATCCCTGTGATGAATGAGAACAGCATGGGATTTGTTATATAATGAGCGGTCGATAGTCAGATGGCACCCATGGATATTGAACTTTGTTTGGCAGGACGTTAGATCAAATGTTTGACCAAATGGCCAAACCCAGATCAAAACAGTAGTTTCATTAATATTATCAGTTTTGGAAGAAAAAAAGTTCTTCATTTTCAAAACTGAACTGGCTGATTCTATGGGACCAGAGATCCAGCTATTTGTTGGTTTGATATAAATTAGTATCAATGCCATGAAACAACCAAGGACAATGAAGATAATAAAAAATGGCCGGAAAATTCCTTTAGATGTCGATGTCATAATTTGTTCTGAGAAAAAAAGAGAAGAAGAGAAAGAGAAAATAATATCAGGTATTAAATTGCATGTCTTGTTAAATTATAATTAAATAATTATAATTGAAATATACTTTACTATATAAATTAAATATTATCATAGTGGTATAATTATATTATATGTCTGGTTAAAGCAATCAGATATCAGACATCAAAATGGATAGAAATCCAGTATCACCAGGCTGTAACCTCAGAAATTTCCTTTGAGTGGAGAGGGTAGGGGTTCTATTCGTAACGAAGTTACAATATTTCTTCTCTTCACATTAAAAGCTAATTGACATTAATTAAAAGCAGAATTTTAATGCATTTCATACTTGGTATAAATCAGTATGTATCTTGAGAAGTCTTTTTACTTAGAACCTAGGCCAAGAGGACAAGAGTTTTAAGAAACACAGAGAAAGCAGACACAATTACCCTTTGATTCTGTCCTTGTGTCTGTAAGGTATAACATGCTGCAGATTTTGTCCACCCATACTTGTGTGCATATATGTATGGAGGATATAGGATTAGAAGAATGAAAAAGGAAGGGACTGGAACTTAATTCTGGAATCAGTAATACTGTTAGAAAACTAGTTCATGCCTAAAGGTTACATAGGGATGAACATTCGTGGTTTCCCCAGAGGACTGCTGAATTTGCTAGGGAAGGAACACAGCAACTGAGCAGCAATAGAGCAGCTCCTCTGTTCCCTTATGCAGCCTCACATAGTTCCCACATAAATAAAAATTAGTAAAAAACAAGTCCTTAAGTATGTTTTTATGCCACAGCTCTGTGTTAAGAATTAGAAGAAGTAGAGATAAGGCTGCATCTTTGTGAGCCACCCTTTTTCCCATGGGAAGAAAGAGGTGTGGAGTTCACACAGCTTCCTTTGTCCTCTCTCTGGTTGTCTCTTTTTAAGGAAAGTGATAAAGCTCTTTCCAGAACTTCTCTTCCACATGGTTCTTGTGAAATCTAGCAAAGTTAGGGGTTGCTTATTGCTAACCTTTGCTTCTGAACTTAGCCCTATATCTTGGAGGTGTCCTAAACCCGAAAACATTTAACCGTGTAAAGAGCGTGAGTGTGAAAACTAATGTGTGAGTGTAGCACTACAGTTACATCAAAATGTTTTCACATTCATTGTTGAGGAAATGAAAAAGCAGGGAATATCAAGCTTAGCTTTACTCTAACATTATACCTTGAGGAAAAAGGAATTTGCCACAGAGGGTTACCTGTTTTGGGACGGCAAATTCTGATTTTTGCTATTGTGGTGGGTTAACCTTGGCTGGCTGTCAGACACACCCCAGCATCTCCTCAGCAGGACAAGGGGGAGAAAATAAGATGAAAATCTTGTGGGTTGAGGTCAGGACAGAGAGATTACTCACCAACGACTGTCACAGGCAAAACAGACTCACCTTGGGAAAATTAATGTAATTTATTGCCAATTAAAGTAGGTTTGGATAGTGAGAAACAAAGACAAAAGTTAAAATAATACCTCCCTCAACTTCTTCCCAACCTCAACTTCCTTCTTCATTCCCAACTCCTCTACCTCCTCCCTGCCCCTGAGCAGTGCAGAGGGATGGGGATGGAGGTTTGCAGTCAGTCCACAACATTCCTCTGGGCCTCTTCTTCCTCCTCACATTTTTCCCCCGCTCCAACGTGAGTCCTTTACATGTGATACAATCCCTTCAGTAAAAAACTCTCTCTTCCTGCATGGGCTGTCCATGGACTGCAGTTCCTTCAGGGCATATCCCCCTGCTCTGGTGCAGGGCCCTTCTTGGGCTACAGTGTGGGTACTGCTCCACTGCTTGGGCTGCAGGGAAATCCCTGCTTTAGTGCCTGGAGTACCTCCTTCTTCTCCAACCTTGGTGCTCACAGGGTTGCTTCTCACATTCTTTTCCCTTCACTCCTCAGTGCCTATCCCTGCCTTTAAATACACCTCCCTAGGGCGTCACCATCTTGGCCGCAGGGCCCAGCTGTGACCTGTGGTGAGTCAGTTGGAACTGGCTATGTCCTGTACAGGGCAGCCCCGACCTCTCCTCACACGGGCCCCGGCAGCCCCCACTGGCAGCGCCTGGGCATGGACATGCAACACAGTTATATAAAATGTACTGGTATGTTGAGTCTCTTTTGTCTGGGCCCTTTTCTTTAGGACGTAATTTAGCAGGTCCCCTCTGCTCTTAGCAAAATGATCCTGAAGGGATTAAACGGGAGGAACTGCAGAGTCCATGGCTTTTGCACTTATCCTCATCAGTTTAAATACCTCTGAAAGAAAGATGTGGGTTTACAGCAACATCACATAGACTTTCTTTAGCCTATTTTGGTTTTTGCTCGAAAATATGTCTAGAAGGGAGGTTTTAACCTACAAGAGCAAGAGGCTGCTTCCCTGCCTTAACTACAATGGAAGTCAGAACGGGGCCTCTGAGGAAGAAGGGATTTAGGTTGAGCAGCTCTAGGAGATGAAGCTCAAGGTAAAAAAAGAGGCTAAGCCAATCTTCATGTAACTTTGTTCTTCAGTTCTGTGCTATTGAAACCAACACACAGAATAGGTATAGCTTTTAAGTGAACAGATAGCATGAGCTGAATTTGAACAATAGATTTGGAAAGGTTTCTGTTCACAGAGACTGATCATTTTCTAGGGATTTAAATGGATGAGAAATCAGAAAAGGGCCTTAACATTGTGCCTTGTAACTTAGTCACCCTCCAGCTAATAGCCCTTTGACACAAGCATCTCTGATAGGGATTATTTTACACTAAGCTCTTCTCCTAACTAATAAAAAGCCCTGCATCATCACATGGCAATTCTTGCTACATCAGAAATAACCAGATATTATGTAGTCTGTTCTCTGCTTTAAATTTTAGTGTGTCACAATTTTGCATTTGTGTAGGAAGCTTTTGAATTGCAATGCCAATGTGAGGATAAGCACTTGCTGTTTGTGCTATCCAGAGTACAAGTATTAACATCTCACAAGACTGAACAGGTGAATATCCTTATTTTATCCCTTCCAGATCTGTTTTCTCACATTGCTTTGCTGTCCTGTGAACTCATGTACCCCCTCCTGATCAGGGATCATGTTTCTTATATTTTGCCTTTCACCAAAACACTGGCCTACAGCCAGGGTAGTCCTTTCTAGTTTTTCATCCTTTGGATTCAGAGAACTAATCATTTATTATGCAGACTCATGCATCCACTAGACGTATAGGCATCACTGGCATGCTTCACTTTGAAGCTACTGCTAATGGGATGGTGGAAAAAGGTTGTAAAAGCAAGACTCATTAAAACCTGGAGTTTTGCAAAGGAAGCAGAAGACCTGAGCAGGCTCAGAAACCCCAAGGAGCTGGACAGAATTTTGTCATGAAATTCTATTTCTCTATTCCATTTTGTGCTAACTCCAGTAATAACTATGAAGATGTATACTGGGAATAGCAATAGCTTTCAGGATGAAGTGCTAACCTCAGATATAAGAACTTTTGTGCTTCAGAAAGCAGATTGAGGAACCTATGGAACGGATCAGCAAACTCTACCTTCATGGCTTTTGAGACTGAGTCCTGTACACAATCAGGCAGCAATACAGTGAAGGCATAAGGTAAACACCTGTTGACAAATACTATTTTCTTGAGAAGTAA
Source organism: Coracopsis vasa (assembly GCA_026283785.1). Lineage (NCBI taxonomy): Eukaryota > Metazoa > Chordata > Aves > Psittaciformes > Psittacidae > Coracopsis > Coracopsis vasa. The sequence continues at coordinate 24,879 of JANHGB010053995.1, forward strand.
CTTGTACTGTTAGGAAATATAGTTGGAGTTTTTTGTTTGCCCACTAGAATTCATGGAATATCTTTTTCCCAATATTCTCCAGAATGTGGAGTCTTTTCCATATTTCTTTATTTCCTTCTTCTCTTTCATGCCCAAGATAACTACTGATCTCCTGCAGTAATTCTCACTCTAAAGGTGTCTCTAAGGAAACACTCGTTAGAAGACATCCCGCCAAGTAACCTTAGTTCACCTGTCCTCTTCCATGGTTGTCCTCCTACCACAGAATCACAAATTTCCTTCTTGTGGATCCCCTCCCCCATCAACCTCTGGCATGCCAGACTCACTCTGAAAAGAAAATTTTGCCAAAAAAAAAAACCAAAACAGTGTTTACTGAGACTTTTGCCAACTGGAAGAATTTGGTATTTTTGATAGTTTTGTTTTAAGGTGCATTTTGGAATGTTATGGCATAACAAGTGTTTTCTAGATGCTTTTTTCCCAAGTTGAAAGAATACTATTTCATCAGTGCGATACTATTTTTCTCGGTACAAAAGCTAGCAAGGCTTCTTTTTAAGTGCAAAACTTGGCGTTCCATCAGCAAGCAACTTCATTTACTAGCAACACAGATAGGGAGGTAGTAATGGAGTATCAACAGTGTTAACCCCAAGTATACCAGCCAAGGCTTGCAAAAATATGTCTATTTTGCGAAAGCATCATGTTCACTAAGAAATAAAATGGAATTTTATGGAAACTGGTTTATCTTGGCTTCATTACAACAGTGACTTCTCATTCATTCCAGTAGGGATAGACAGGAGGTTTTTTTCTGGTTATGTTGACACTGTGTAGGGGAGAAAATGTAACCTTTTTGGTCAATAAAATCAATACCTGTTTCCCTGGTATATATTTTCATCAGTTTCCCTGGTATACCTTCAAGGTTTTGCCAGTAGCCCAAAATATATCACTACTTGCAGAGGTATATACTAGTCTAGAACTGATTTTCCAAAGGTAAAGGCACTATTTTAAAATTAAGATGAAGCAAAGATTTTTGAAATCATGGTTACTGAATAATGAATAATAAAAAAAATCACTTGTTACTTTTCTCATCTTAGAATTCTTAAATGATCTTTATCATCACTGGGTCTCAGGATAACTCAAGCAGAAATACTTAACAACCTCAAGATAGTCTCTGAAGATCATTCCTGGCTTCAAAGAGGGCATTTCTGGCACAGAGGACTTATGAAGATTTTGGAGCAGAAGAACACAGAGGCAAACAGAGGTGTAGGCCCATTTAGAAGCAGACAGCTGGCTAGGTAGATACTCTAAGTATTAAAAGGACAGTCAAATGCAGTGGGAACTGATAAGAATCACAATCAAACAATTGTCAGAAAGAAGGCTTATTTGAAATTGCTCTCCCTGTCCTCTGGCACATTTCATCAGCTTTGGTCATGGCATATCTGCATTTATGCTAAGAACTGTGTTTTCTTAGACCACAGTTCCAATTAACTGGAGCTTTTTCACCTGCAGTACTAAAAGAAAACTGATTGCCTCAGGATAGACTTAGTGGTACTTCTTATCTCCAAGTTGCTGCTGTGTGGACGTGCCCCAGACTGCTTTGCTTTAGCTCTCTGAGACTGAAGAATGCTTCTTTTTTTTGGAATTAACTCTCACTGCTCCTGGTTATTGCTCATCTGTTGCAACTGGAATGGTGGATTTTCACCCCACTACCCAAATAAGGGCTTGCTTCCAGTTCTTTCCACTCTTGTCCCACAGATTTCTGAAAGCAGCCCAGTATTAAAAGGTTTGACAGAGCTGTATATAGTTAAAGGCTGAAAGATGAATGAGCTGCTAATCTCAGATGGCATGTTTTTATTCTATTGTTGCAACATTCTTTTTCTTTCCCTTTCCTCCTCCTTTGTTTTTGGGTTATTTGTTCAGTTCCACAGATTCCAGTTTTATGTATTTGCATCTTGAGAACAGCAGAGATTCATTTTATTTAATAGTGGCAATTTTTATTTTCAACAGTTTTAGAAAAATTATCTAAGAGCACCCTGAGGACAGGTAGCCATTAAGATAGACTGCTTAGCGATAGAGCTGAACCTGCCACTGTGGACTGTTGAGAACAGGATACACAAGCACCACTAAACAATGAGACATCAGACTCTGCCCCCAGGTCCAGAGGCTGGGCTAGATGATCTCACTTTTCATAGAATCATAGAATTGTAGAATCATAGAATCAACTAGGTTGGAAAATAATTTTAAGATCATCTAGTCCAACTTTTACCTAGGACTGCCAAGTCCACCACTAAACCATGTCACTTGATGCCTTCCAGCCTTGTGCTCAGTATTAATATTAAACCACAGATTATTGTAAAATTCACCTAATAATAGCATAAATTGGCAGCCTAAAACTGCAAAGAATTGCTGAAAAAATGAGTAAAGAAATTCTACCATCTTGAAACTTTTATTGCAATCTGTGAAACAGCTATACTGTGCACAGTGAAAATGTGAAGGAAGCTGAAAATTGCATGGACAACAACAAAGCCCCTATTTTCAAAGGCTAAATGTAAAGCTTCCAGACAATTGTGAGCTGGGGTACTGCTGATTTTAGAGAATTTCTGAATTTTGTCCCCTCAGGCTTTGCTGAGGAAAATCCTATTCTCAGCAACCTTCTCCCAGTTGCTGTTCAACACACAGCATGCTGCTATGGCTCAGCAGTCCCAAGCCTTCCCCTGTGATTGTCATCTATCCTCTCCTCCCCATGGCAGTGACACACTGTCACTCTCCAGCTGCTTAGGCAACAGCTCAGTGGTTCCTTTCTACAATCCAACTGTACAGCAAAAGGCATTATTCAGGAATACAGAGTGTCTCAGAATAACAGATGAAATGGCAACAGCACTGCTGTCCATACTGGAGTGACCCTATATCCACCCCCACTGCCACATATGAAAGTAAATGAAAAAAAAATGGAAATCTTATCGGTAAGGAACTTTTTCAAGCAATCCGGCATTAGTGTCAGGACACCCCCCTTCACACTGTAGCTGTGTCTCTTTGCAATTATGACCTTTTATGTTTGTCTCAGAAGAAACATAAATACTCTCCATTACCTCCCTGGCACAACTGGAAAATACATGCATAGCACAAAGCTATCAGAAACCTCAGCAGCATTGCAGCCTTGGTAACATGCAGATACAGGATCTTTTTTATCCTAACTTCCACATTGGCTTGTTCACATCACAGCTAATTTATAACTGAGCATTCTGTGAAAGGAGTGGTGTTTTTCCATGCTTTGTTAGCTACAGAAAAGGGAGTTTTTCACCACAGTAGCTTAGTAGCTAACTTTATCTGCTTTGACAGATTTTTATCTTCATGAAGACAATGCTCATCCTAGTGTTGCAGAATAAGACAATCCACACTTCCTTCAAAAACCCTGAAAGGGCTCTGCAAAAAATGAAGCTGAACAACAAAAAGCTGCTCCAGAAGCAAATGGTCTCTTTCTTTTTTTTACATGTGGCTTGAGGACAGCAAACTGCTGTTCTTTCTGATTCTGCCAGAACTGCAGAAAGAGCTCTTTTGTAGCTTTGTGGCTGGCTTGTAAAACTGCAACCGAGCAGCTGAAATATGAATAACATACCTGCACAAGCTGTGTATCTGTGATCGTCACCAGCCCACCAGAAAGTCCTGGTTAACTCACAGTAGCTGTGAAAATGGTGCCAGCTAAGCCAAACAGAGGCAGCATGAAGTGGCAGAAGAAGAATCATAGGCTTTTGTGAATGCCTGCTAAAGTCCACATCCCAGAATCATAGCTGCATCTGGCTGATTTCCTGGTATATAGTTCCCTTGTACAATGGAAAACACCTCCCCATGCAAATCAGACAAATCTGAATCAGGAAAGAGCAGAAGGATGACTGCTTATAATAGTGAACGCTTACTGTAGGGGATATGACTTCTGCGGCAAAGCAAGACTTTTGGAGCTCTAAGCAGCAGCTGTTTGTGTAGATATGATTAGAGGCTGAGTGCAGTAGTTACACTGCTGAATCTTACTGCATTGGAAAGCTCAAAAATTTTAATTGGGATTTAATGCTGTTTTTTTTTGCAGATACAATTGCATAGATCTGGAGGATTCTGCCAGTGGCAGCATAACTCCTGAGACAGCCCTGTAGCCTACGAAGAAAGCCTGAGAGGCTGCTAAAAAAATACCATCAAATTTTCATAATTTTATCTCTACTTAACATTTTGCTTCTCTGCCTGCCTAGCACCTTTTGCTTAAGAAACTCATTACAGCTCTGGGTTTAGAATCCCTACTGATGTAACTGGTTTTTTTAAGACGCAGGTCAATGTTCTTGCTGTAATTTGCAAAGTTGTAAGTGCTATGGACACTACTTGCCAGAGAGATAACTGCCCTAGAGAGAAAAGAAAGCAACTAATGTACTCAAACCAATTGCAATATGCTTTATGGCTGAAAGGGAGAATGGCATTTACTAATACAGTCAGAAGAAACGTGGTGAAGAGAAGTGATGATTCATAAACCTATTTTATTTTTTTTTTTTAAATATGTCCGTAATCTTTGAAGTAAGACTTTTTTATTTTTTATCTTTTTTTCTTTCTCCTCTCTTCACAGGGTGGAAGGATGGACATTTGTTTTAGAAATCCAGCCAACTGAATTGAATCTCTTGACTATTCTGAACAAAAGTTAACCAAGTATTGGTCAGCAGAACTCATGATAGCCAAGAGACCTTAGCCAGGTTCTACTAGTTGTTGTCTAAATGACTCGAGCAGACATCCTCACTGCTCTAACTTTCAGTATAAGAGCATCAGCGACTCAAAGTTTCAGGCTAGAGCCTGTGTATAGAGAATAAAAATCCTTCATATAATACTGAGTGCAAAAAATTACGGTTCCTTATTTTCCATCTGGGAAAAGTGCATTTCAACTAAGTGATGTAATGTAGAGCACATGTGCGTGCAAGGATAGCAGCACTAAATTCATGGACAATTGGAAAAATAATTTTCCCACTGCGGACCAACAGCTATGGTTTCAAGGTGCCTTGTGTTGGTAGTGCTAAGCATTTTAAAGAAAGAGGCTGGTGATTCTAAAACAAGACTCTTAAATGAAGTGCTTTGTCTTGCTGGAGTAAACAAATTAGTAATTCACTACAAAGAATAGCCAAGTTTAGACACTGAAAACAAGAACAGAAGACTTTTAAGAGTCTAGTCCAAGTGGCTTCTTCCTCATGCATAAAAAGGAAGAACCCATACAAAGTAAATTCAGAATCATTCCTAATAATATTATGAGAAATGTAAATATATGCACACACGCCCCACAAATAAAAACAAAATCCTCCAAAATCTGAAACATTAAATAGGAAGACTGAAAGCATATTTTAAACAGAATATATATTTTAGATAGTGTATATTGTAGCACCAGCAAAAATAACAATCCCTAAACCTCTCAAACTGCACACTCCTGTGAGAAAACAAAATCACAGTTGAGAGAAAACAGTGGTTAATTTCTTCTAGTGTCTTTTTGTCTGCATAACATAAAGAAGAGCAGAGAGCTGGAACTAGTAGTATGAGAAGCTGAGAAATACAAAGCTTACCAAAAAGTCACTGAAGACTTTTTATGTAGAAAAAAATATCCTTCAGAAATAGCAAATACATAAGAGGAATGGGTTGAAGGAACAACAGTCTGAAAAAATCCACTGGTAGTTACAAGCACCTACATGTTCTAAGGTGATGTCTTCTTGTTGCCACTTACTGTCTGGTTTGCGCTGATGCCTGTGAGAGCAGCTCTCAAGGTTAGAATACAGGAATAAAGAATATTCTGCACAGGCTGTTGACAGTACATTGCACAAAGCAGAGCAGTAGTTATTGCAGAGATCATACTTCATTTGAAAAAAACTCAGGCTATTTGCTATTTCTTATTATTTTCCTTTTTATGCTTGTTAAAAGGAAAGTTAAATATTTGTGGTGTAAGTTAAAGCAGTTCATTCTGATGTTCAGTAACTGGGGTTTACTGTCATATATTATTCTACTCTTAATAGAGCAAAAATTCCACAATGAATTAATAATTTTTTTACCACTATATTAACAATTTAATGTAAAATTACTTTCTATGTCTTGGAAATACAATTTGCCAAGCAGTCTTTTTCCCATCTTAAGGTTTGCAGCCCACAGTCTTTCTCTGATACAACCCTACTGTTCAAAAGAAAACCAAGTGTCTAAAAATGGGACAAAGAAAGAGTTTTCCTTTGTTCCTACATGAGAAAGACTTTATATAGCCATCTTAAGCAGAAAGTAACTTTCTAAGAAAAGTCAGCTGAGATAGCTAGGAGGAAATACAAGGGAAAAAAGAGAGAGCAAGAGAAATAAATTGGAAAAGGGTAAAAGAGGAGCTAGATAAGAGGTCAGCAGCATTCTATTTCATTCTGTATTCTGCTTTAAGGACAGTGGTGTAAAGAAAAATCATGTCAGGCAGTTGCTTTTGCAAACAGTTTGTGAATCCCTGCAGTTAATACAGCTTAGCAAATGTGGGTAGGACTGATCTGATGACAAGAATAGTAAGAGGGACCTAAACCTCTTGTTCATTAGTCCACCCCAAGCCCCAAACCAGAAACAGGCACTACTAGTAGGGATCAGGGGAAATGCTGGTATCTGGCTCTGAAACTGCAACCCTGAAAACCTCTGTTTTTTTTGTTTTTTAGTGTGGTCATGCTTAAACTCTCCCTGGCCATTTGCCTTTCAGGCTCCTGTGCACTTAGCAGCCTGCTGCTGGCACATCCCCAGAAGGAGCTCATTTTTCACAGGGAAGGGCCACTCAGAATCAGTGAATCAAGCTATTAATTCAGCTCTCAGCCCTAAAAATGTAGATACGCCTAGAAGAGCAGACTTCATCTTATATGTGGTGGTAACAACTTTTTTTTGTTTCTCTGATTTTTAAAGAAAAAGAGATAGGGTGAAGTCCCTTTATGCAGAAGTTAAAGCTATGACCTATTAGATATGGAATCCAACTTTAGCCTGTAGTAATTCAGACCTAATTATTTCACTTTCCTTAAAGATTTCCTAGCTCCTAGGAGACAATAGTTGTCAGTTTTAAAATGTGTGAAGAGCTTTAGGATTAGAGATGAGGAATCCTTCCTCTTTACTGATGCCCTAGCTGCTAATCAAGAAACTGATGTTTTCTCTTGGCCTCTTTCTGTCTATTGCTTATTGACTCCCTAATGATTTATGCCCAGGGGCATATCTACATCAGTAGAGAGTGGAATCAACTTATTTCCTGGTGCAGTTTACAACCCTCTAAAGGTGGCAGAGGTGGTTTGAATTTCCTTTTTTTTGGAAAGCTCACTAAAACTGGGCTGCTTTTTTTTGGTGAATCCTTCTCTGGCTCTGTTCCAAAAGGTATAATTCCCTAATTTCTTTATAAAAGAAAGGGGTTTGGGCTCCCTGATATCAGGGGAGGATTCCCAGCTCTGAATCCCACTCCTTCAGAGCACTGGATGTGCCTTTGTGAGGGATGAAGACCACCCCATTCCCATTCTGGGCAGTCTCTTCCATTGCTTGTGCTGCAAGTCTCCATACTTCGGTGCCTAACTGATTTCCTGTTTTAGGTAAGTGGTCTAATCAGCCTAAGGAGGCTTTTGGGTAACAGCCAGACATGCTAATGTTTGGCACACAAGCTGGTTTTTGAGTGCAGCATTTGGTCTGCATGTGGTCAGATGTCACACAGAACAAAGATTAAAATACCACAAAGTCTCCCTCCCAGACAAAATAAATGGAATTTCTGCTAGAATATATATACTGTAAGTTTTACCAGGGCAGTTATAAAGCTTGTTAGTGCCCTGACAAGTCTGGCAGAGGACAAAATGGTACGAGGACTTCCTGGCTCTTCTGTCAGTTTAACCTGAGTTTAGCTGAGTGTGATTTAATTTATGTTAATTTAAGTGTTAATCATTTTCTATCTCATAGTCATATAACATGATACTAATGTCATTTTTCCTCCTTTGAAATCTACAAATTACAAGCAAAATAAAATGGTGCTCTATTAATAACAATAGTTCCATTTCTGAAATGCCTTCCGTTAAATAATCTTTTGGACTTTTTCAAGCAGTAAAGAAGTTTTAATCATAGCACAGTTAGAAAATTTTTACTGAAACTGCTTTATGTGTAGTAAAGGAGGCATGGAAATCAAGACTGAGAAAGATAAAGTGATTTTCACAATATCACTAAGATTTTAACAGATACTTGACAATGACGACTTCAATTTACATCAAAACAGTTGAGTCTGTGGAATAGAATATTTTCCGTCAAACAAATGTCACCAAAACCTAGTCGTATCACGTTTATTCAGATCAAATATTGCTGGCATGTATTTTTGTTTCAAACCTCTGAAAACACATCCTGATCTTCTTGATTGTAGTAAATTAGTAAAGGGAAATGGAAGATTTAATCAGATTAAAGTCAATGACACCTTGATCTGCACAATCACAGAAACCACAACCCTTTTTCAAAACTGTAGTTGAAAATGCCAGCAAAGCTGGATTTGCTGAAAGACAAGAAGTATCAAAGATGCAATCTTTCTCACAGAAACACTGGAAAACCTATTAATTTCAGTATGCTTAAGGTTTTGTTCTTTCAGTTGATTGCAACAACATGTAAGAAATGAGAAAAATAGCTCAACAGCTATTCCTTTGTGATTAAAGTTAACTTAGAAATGAAAAACCTAAGGCAACTTAGGAGACAGCAAGACAGATGTAAGTCAGAAGAGCTCAGGGAATCTAAACACTGGAACAAGTTACAAATAATAAACACTCCCATATACAGACATATACACAGACACACACAATCTATAACCTTAGGAAAGATTTAATCACCCATTAAATGTGTTTCACAGTTTTCACACCTGCAACATTTTATAAAGAATATAAATATAGATAGAAATAGAAGTATAAACATAAATATAAATTAAAATATAAATAAAAATATAAATATATACACAATTTATGTGGTATTTATAGCACACTTAATTCCTTAGATTCCCTGAAATGTGTCTTACCAATTCTGCTTTATATTTCTTCATATGCATACCCTTACATTCATCTGTATGTATGTAGTATAGACACATGAACACATATGCTTAAGAATACCTAGGGAACTACTGCCCAACCTGCTGCATGTGGACAGAGGCAGTGAGATGTGCTATACTGCTTTGCAATGTGACAGCCAGCAGGTGCAGAAGGCAACGGAGCGACTACTACTGCCATATTGGCAAATAGGAGGGAGAGAATTAGAGCACTGAAGCACTGAGCCAGGGAAGCGAGAGGTTTTTGTTAGAAGTGTGAATATCACACAAGCCAGCAAAATGTGCTATGAAAGATAAGTAGACATTCTACATTCAAG
>JANHGB010053996.1:11654-27923 GCA_026283785.1 Coracopsis vasa
GAAAGCTGGAGAGGGGCTTTTGACAAGGGCCTGTAGGGACAGGACAAGGGGGAATGGCTTTAACCTGACAGAGGGGAGAAGAGGCCAGGGCTGCCTTGGTTCCGGGTTGGACGGGGCTTGGAGAAACCTGGTCTAGTGGAAGGTATCCCTGCCCATGGCAGGGGTTGGAACTTGATGAGCTTTAAGGTCCTGTCCTACCCAAAACATTCCATGACTACATGAATCATGGATAGGCTTGCTCTTCTCCCTGTGATGTCGTTATGGTGTACAGGCATTAGAGTCCTATCCTGAGCCACCTTGTGCTGTGTGTAGAAGAGGCTCTTAAAGCAGGAGCTACGTACTCTGCAAACTGTCCCTGGGCTAATATACACAATGAGTATGTTGATTTATGTCCCAGTTGAAACCTCAGTGTAGTCACCATCCCAGAAAGGCCCTGATGTGTCTTTGCTGGCTGGGCTGTCATTACCGGCGAAAGGGGGATGCCTCCACTGCTTCCTGGAATGAGTCCTCTGCATTGATGGGTTGCCGTCTCCTGACTCTCTGGTTTTATCCTTTAGGATTTTGGGTCTTTCCTTCCCAGTGTTTTTCCTCCTGAATTCTTGAGGTGGTTCCCATCTTCGTCTTAAACCCCAGCCTTGTCTAGCAGGCCTGCTGTGTGATGGTGTGCTGTCTCAGCTGAGCTGGGGAGCTTGGCTGCCTGTGTCCTCTGCAAAGTCAAGTGTCTGACCAAAGGGAATATCTGCTTGAGGTGAGATGAATCAGATCCCACACCCTCTTATAAGAGACCGGGTCCTCTGACAACACACCTTAAAAAGAGACTGTTTTCTTCTTCCACAGCCATGGGCTCACAGGAGGACCTACTAAAGGATGATGAAAAGGCAAATCTTGCTAAAAAACTACTGGCAGAAGCATGTGAGAAAGAAGGACTGGATGATAAACGCTGGCTTCCCAAACTGTCGGAAATACTGGGAGTCAAGTCTAAAGAAGCCCTGAAACATATGCAATATGAAGACTACCTTAAGCTGGAGCCTATAGTAAAGCACCCCTGGGAAAAAAGGGCTCTCCAAGAGCTCCTGGGAGTAACAGTCAACAAAGGAGATGCAGAAAAGACTTCTGAGGAGGTGCAGAAGAAGTGCTTGGAGACAGCAAAGCAGAGACAAGAAGCAGCCAAGCTACTCCTGAAGGAGCTGAAAGAAATGCACAACAGCCACAGGCACAGCAAGGATGCTGTAAGAGAGAAAGAGGAGGCTCTGTGGCAAGCCATTGAGATTCCCAAAGAGTACTGGCCACCACCAGAGAAGTCACTGGTGGGTTTGCTGGAGAACATCCAGAAGCAGCTGGAGCAGCAGGATTTGATAGTAAGCAAGGCTGAAATTGTCTCTGACATGGAGGTCCTGAGGCGGGCATCAGGGGGACTGGCCCTGCAGGGCATCTACAAAACCAGCAGCTTTGAGGATGTGCTGGCAAAGCGAGACCAGCTCATCCAGGTTCCGGATGGATTCAGGCTTGCTGGTCCAGAGCAAGGGTCTCTGTTTGAGAGGAAGGAATTCTCTTCCTCTGCAGCAGAAGCTGCTTTCATCAAGTCCATGGAGAAGCTGGGGTTCAGCATCACCGTTTCTGCCAAAGCCGGGTTCTGGGGGTTTAATGTTGACACTGATATAGATTACAGCAGCTCCTCGCAGTCGAAGGAGACCCACCAGTCCCGCTCTGAGCAGAGCTACATTTGCACCACCAAGTACCACTACATCCCTCTGGCCTCCTGCTACTTCCAAAAGCATCAGCTTCGCCTAACAGATGTGGCCCTGCAGGAGCTGCAAGACATCGAGCATCTTTTGAGCATCACTCAGGAAGCAGACAGGCCCCACATGCTGAAGAGCAGGTGTGCGAGCTTCTTCAGCAGGTTTGGGTCCCACGTAAACCAGGGTCCCCTCCACTTTGGGGGGATATTCTGGTGGAAGGCATCTATAGCAGGATTCAGAGCTGAGCAGCAGGAAGAGATGAAGCAACAAGTATCTGAATCGCTGAATGGCTATGTGAGGGCCACCTACAGCAGCTTCGGTGTCAGCATGGGAGTGCATGTGGAAGGTTCAAAATACAGCTCACATGCTTCTTCTCAGGGAAGAGATGTAAGGAGAGCCCACACAAAAGTTCAGCACAACATGACCAACACAGGGGGCCCACCAGAGACAAATTTTCTTCCTCAGTGGAAACTGGGGCTTGTAACTAATAACACAACCTGGTGTGTTATTGACCGAGGCTTTCAACTGATCCCAGTGTGGGATATAATCCTGTTCAATCACAGAAGTGATTTTAAGTCCAGCTGCCAAATGAGCAGCAGCCTCAGGGCTGCATATGAAGCGTTAACGAATCACAGTGTCAGCATCACGTTTGGAGAGGAACTGGTCAGTGCAGTGGAAGAGGCCAGAGCTTTCATGGAGTGTGTGAAGGCCTGGGAGGTGACAGTGAATGAAGAGAAACTGTTAACGCTGATAAAATTCAAACAGAATCTGAATGAAAAAACCAAAAACCATAATGTCTGGATCAACATATGCCTGTCAGACAAAGGACTGCAGGAGTTCCTTGTGAATACTGTTCTGCTTTCCAGGAAGTCACCTCCAGAAAACATCATGTGTATCAAGTCTCTGTTGAAGTGCCTCCTGAATCCTTATGTCTATTCTGTCAAGGACTTCCCCAGGTCTTCCTTCATTATGCAATGGATCTTTGATAGCAAGTACATGCTTCCTGAAACTCTCAGTGTTTCTGAGCTTGAAGATCTCACCGAGACACTGCTGCAAATGAAGGAGTACATCCAGGAAGTCACCTATGCACCAGAAACTGCAGCATCTGCCATTCATGAAGCAAAGGTAAAAGCCACGTTGACTATAGGCTCAACTGTTTATTCCTTACTCCAAGTTCTCCAGGGAAGGGCACAGAAAGACATAGAACTGTTAGTACTTCTAATTACGACCAGCACAGGATACCAGATGGAAGGGAACAATTTTCAGTACCTCCTTGGATGTCCAGAAATTAACTTCATGATAAATGAAATGCAAGAGGGACATAAGGAGTATCTGAGTCTGAAGGAACAAGATGTTTACAGAGCTCAGGCTTTCCTGCTGCTGACAGGTCTAAAGATAACACCTGAATATAAAGAGGTGTCCCCTGAGCAGAAGAATGAGCGTTTAATTTTCATGGAAGATCAAATGAAAAACTTATGGTCCACAGAGGTAAAAACTCTCTTTGAAAAGCACCGTGCACTCAAAGACTGGGAGATGCTGGAAAAGGACTTGCATTCCCTCGTCAGTGGGCGCCTGGAGGACACATGTGACGATCTGAAGAAACACAGTATAATCAAAGACATGAAAGACACTTTTCAAAGAACAGAGCCTTCTTGTCAGTCCAAATCCAAATCAGACAGCAGTGAAACTGAAGCAAATCAAGCCATTACAAATCAAGAGTTCCTCCACTTACTTAAGCGTCTTGGACTGGAAAGTCACTATCCGAGGAAGATGAGGACAGAAGACTTCCACATCATATACAAGAAATCTTTACATGACAGCCAGCCCAGCAACGACAATGAATTACCATTTTACTTCCTGCAAAAGCTCTTAACTCTGGATTATCGGGTGAGGTACCTGACTTGCAGGGATGAGAGCAACCCAGGACTCGCACCTATGCCAAATCCCACAGAGCAAGAGCATGAACCCTCAGATTCCTTTGATGACTTTTTACATGGTTTGGAGGAAGAATCCCCTGAATCTGCAATCAAAGACAGTCATGTGCACCCCATGGACCTCCAGATGGCAATTTTTCATTGTGCTGATGATTTCATGAGACAGTACATTTCAACAAAGCTTGCTTTTTGCCAATTTGCACTACCTCTCCTGGTACCAAACCCGTGCACTTCAAAGATAGAGTTTCCCCTCTGGTCCCTCAGCCAGATAAAGAAGAGCTGGAAAGAGGCTGAGAAGCCAGGAAAGCAGGCCAGAACTAACAGTTACAAAACCAAATTCATTTATCAAGCAGAGACACCCATCGTGTCCTTCATACGGATTGGCAGTTCTCCCTCCTCTTCCAAGTCTCAGATCCTGAATGCTCTGCTGAGCAAGCACGACACTTTTTTCAACCGGCATTGCAAAGGCAGCACCAAAGACTGTTTGCTGATGAAAGGTGTTGTGGAGATCTCCTGGTACTGTCCCCGGGGCAGTGATGATGACAGCTTTGACTGCTGTGTTGCTTTCTGCAACCTGCACGGAGATGCAAGGAACCATGAAGAACAGCTGCAGTTTCTACAGGAGATATCAGCTGTGAATGTGGTTCTTGTAGCCGAGTCTGATCAGAGTGACAAGAAAGGGATGAAAATTTTACGTGACCTGTGGCAGTCGCAGAGGCCTTTGGTTTGTCTCTTCACTGAAAAAGAGAACACTGCTGCTGGCCGATCTAGCCAAAACATAAGAATAGGTATCAAGAACAGAAACAAAGCAGAATTAATGGACGAGCTGAAAAAAACCATTGGAGAACTTGTGGAAGGCTCTAACACACTTTTCAGCCTCGATGCCTGCGTGGACAAAGCTCGCAAGCATGGATTCTTAGTCGATGAAGATATAGATGCATGTGTAACAGCCAAAGAAAAGGCAAAGGCGCTGGTGAAGCTTCTGAAGGAAGAGAAGTTGTTTGAGATCAAATCCCAACTGCTGCCTCTTCAAGGAAAACTGTGGTACATGTGGTGCAAAAAGGACAAAGAACTCACTCGCTTACAGGAAAAGAGGAACCAGAGCATAGAGCATCATCGGAGCCAAACTGAACTGGAGAAGTCAGCAATAAGAAGAAAGCAACTAGAGCAAGCATTCCCCCTCAATCAGCTGATGAAATCAGTCCTTGGCTTTCTCCAGTCACAGCCAGCAGATACCAAGAAATACTTCCTGCACTGGATGAAGGTTTTCATGGATGATCTGTCTTCCGACCGCCTTGACGAACTGAAGAAAGAATATCACCTGTTATGGTCTCAAATCCTGGCAATAACGAAAAGCAATGACAAAACCTGTCTGAAACCTCAGTTGCTGAAGAATATAGATCTCCTTTCCAATGAAATCAATGATTCGTCCATTGGCCTTGAGCATATTTTGAGAGAGGTAGGGCAGATTTATGAAGCTCTGGAATCGATGAACTCAAAGGATGAATGTTTTGTCAAACTACCTGAAATTGCAGCTGATCTGATGGTTTCAGGGTATCCTGTCGAGCTGATGGATGGTGATGCTTCTTACATACCATTACGATGGGTCAATGCAATCTTTGACAGATTAATTAATAAGCTAGGGGACAAAAAAGTATTTGTTCTCTCAGTGCTTGGCATCCAGAGCACGGGGAAGTCAACCCTGCTGAATGCCATGTTTGGTCTTCAGTTTAATGTCAGTGCAGGGAGATGCACCCGGGGAGCGTTCATGCAGCTAATTAAAGTAGATGAGAAGCTGCAACAAGATTTGGGCTTCAGTTACATGCTAGTTGTTGACACAGAGGGACTTCGTGCCATAGAGATGGCCAATAAAGAGTCCCTTAACCATGACAATGAGCTGGCCACCTTTGTCATTGGCATTGGCAACATGACTCTGATCAACATCTTTGGAGAAAATCCTTCAGAAATGCAAGATGTCCTCCAGATTGCCGTCCAGGCTTTTCTGAGGATGAAGAAAGTAAAACTTTCGCCAAGCTGCCTGTTTGTACACCAAAACGTGGGAGAAATAACTGCCAAGGAACAAAACATGGAAGGACGAAGACGCCTCCAGGAAAAGCTGGATGAAATGACTGTGGCAGCTGCCCAGCAGGAATTCTGTGATGCCTACTGCTTCAGTGACATCATTCACTTCGATGTGAACACCCATATTCATTACTTTTCTCACCTGTGGATAGGAGACCCCCCAATGGCACCACCCAACCCCACCTACAGCCAGAACGTCCAGGAATTAAAGAGCAAAATTCTCCAAGCTGCCAAGAAGGGATCACCGGGCAGTATTTTGAGGCTCTCGAGCTTGAAAGTTCGTATTAGTGACCTCTGGAACGCTTTGCTGAATGAAAACTTCGTTTTCAGCTTCAAGAACTCAGTGGAGATTGCTGCGTACAAGAAGCTGGAAACCGCATTTGGCCAGTGGAGCTGGCGGATGAGGAGTCATGTCTTAGACTTGCAAATGAAACTGGACAATCAAGTTCGGAATGGGGACATGCAGGAGGTCCCCAGAGAAAGCCTTGAAAATCCAGTGCAAAAGACAAGTGATGACATCATGAAAGACATGGAAAAGTATTTCACTGAGGAGAAAGACCACAAGACACTGGCCCAGTGGAGAGTCATCACAGAACTGAAGCTGAAAGAGCTAAAGGAATCTCTCATTCGTGAAACTAGAAAGAAGTGTGAGAATCTGATTGAACTAAAGAAGAACCAGTGTAAACTGGATGAAAGGAAGTCAGAATATGAAAGTGAGCTCCTGAAAAGGAGTAGGGAGATGGCTCTGTCTCTAAAAGGCCAGAGACTAACTGAAAGTGAACTCAGAGACAACTTTGTTCGTCTCTGGAATAGCTGGGCTGCTGAAGTCTCCTCTGCTGCACCCCCTCTGGTACAGGTTGATATCGATAGGGAAATAGAAGATGTCCTTCTAGATCACTTTAAGGAGCCTAACTTTCTAGCACGGATAAGGGAACTTCCCAAAACCAAAGAATTTTCTGTTAACTTTGAAAAACACATCGCTAAGAAAAAACATTGGTACTTTCTTGTTCAGAATTTTGATCATGCTGATATGAGCAACATACAACACATTACAAATAACATCATAATGTGTGTGACAGAGAACATTGATAAGAAGGAACGGGAGAAAAGGGATTATAGTCAAAGTTTTATTCATGAAATACTAAATGAAGTACAGAAGGGTATGAGCTCTGTCCCTAGGAATGCAAAATACAGTTTTAATACAGATTATGCAATAGATTTATCTCTGTATCTGTGCAGAATGGCAGCAAAAAGATTTAAAGGCATGCAGGAAGCATTCAAAAAAGCAAATGATCCAGCCATCTACCTGGCAAACAAGAGAGAAGATTTCTTTAAATATTTCCAGATCTCTTGCCAAGGGGCCACTTCTATCACAATGTTTGCTGTTTTCCTGTGTGACAAGATTGCCCCAGCTCTTCGCCAGGCAATCTATGAGAGGACAGCTCTTACCATAGCTCAAGACATCAGGGGTAAGCTGCCAGATTTCGGTGGCAATAGATCCTCTCTGGAAGTTTGCATACTGAAATACCTGGCAGAAGAAGAAAATTTTGAGTATTTCCAGGAGTATCTTAATTTCTCAGGAAACTTTATGAAGAGTTACATTGAGAGACGTGTTGAGACGTACTGTTTAGATAAGAACAGGAGGCTGGAGAAGTTTTTAGATGACTCCCTCACTCACCTCTATGAAAGCATTCTGTCAGCTGTTTTTCAATCAACCAAGATTGTCAAAGACAGAAGAGACAGAAATGACAAAATCTCTCTTTGGCTGGATGAATTTTGCAAGGCACTTAGAGAGGTGCTAATCTTGCCCAGAAGCAACCTGAGGAGCATTGAGCATCAGGAGATAAAAGACATAGACTTTCTGAAAAATGCCATGACAGAAGCATTGGCTGCCCTGAAGGACAATCTCAAGGAAGAGCTTCCTAATGCTGATATGAGCATATTTGAAAAGCAGCCTCACGCAATCTTGGCTGAGCAATTTTCAGGATGCTGGAATCAGTGTCCCTTTTGTGGGGCTGTTTGCACAAACACTATGCCACATCACGATGGAGACCATCAGGTTGTCTTCCATCGTCCTCAAGTTTTGGCAGGATACAGGTGGTATAAAACAGACAATCTGGTCATTGATATTTGTTCTAGTAGTATTGTGAGTACCAATTCATTCATGATTGATGAAAACACATGGATCCCCTTCAAGAAATACCGTGATGCAGGACCCCCTTATTCCAATTGGCTAATTCTTTCTGATACGTCCATGCAAGCGTACTGGAAATGGTTTGTGTCTCATTTCAGGACAGAGCTTGAAAACTTGCACAATGGGAAATTTCATGGCAAAGGAGAAATCCCTGCCTCGTGGCAGATAATTACAAAGCAGGAAGCACTTGATGAACTGAAGAAGCTTTAGGCCAGGTCGACATCAGAGACTGTAGCAATAGGACAAGGGGCATTAGGTTCAAACTTACACAGGGGAAGTTCAGGCTGGATATAAGGAAGAAGTTGTTTACTGTGAGGGTAGTGAGGCACTGGAACATATTGGCCAAAGAAGTGGTAAATGCTCCATCCCTGGCAGTGTCCAAGGCCAGGTTGGACAGAGCCTTGGAGGACATGGTCTAGTGTGATGCGTCGCTGCCCATGGGAGGAGGGCTGGAACTAGATGATCTTATAGTCCTTTCCTACCTAAACCTTTCTATGATTCTGTAATATGAAGGAAGAACTGCAACCGCTTTGCATTTTAGAAGAGCATAGTACAAGTAATTCCAAAAAATATTGTTACAATATACAATATATAAAATATATATGCAGCATCAAGCTACATGAATGATACCTAATTGCTGAAAAAGTTGGGTGAAATAAGGCGTGCTACTCCTGCCTCAGATATTCCCTTGCTTCATGATACTCAGAATCCTCTTCCTTTCTTGCCACAGACATTAACCTCTGCTTTGTCTTATATCAAAAATGAAAAACATTCCTGCAGTGAGGAGTCACATGAACAAGATTAAGACCAAGTGTCAGGCGAAGAGCAAAGGCAGCATTTGAAAGTACCGATTTTATCAGTTGCCATCAGAATAAAAGTGACACTGACAGAAATTAGTTTTTCCTGCAGCAGTACTTGTCACACTTAAAGAAAAGGCTGTGGGATCTGAAAGCAGCTCAACATTGGCCGCAAGCTTTGCTGGTTTACTTTTCAGTATTATCATTCCTTTATCGATCCCTTATTGATAAACTGAGCTAGTACTCAGGTTAGTAGCTGTTCTATCTCCGACATCGTTAGGGCAGTTAACACCACATGTGGATTTAGGTAGTAGCTTAATTAAGTTTTAATTTGGATAGTTTTAGAAAACTTTTAGTTAGTTTAGAGAACTTTAGTTAAGTTTTAATTTGGTTAGTGGTTTATTAAGCATACTTCATTTGTTAAGATGAGCCATTCCTGGCTGGGCCTGTTGAACTTTCCTCCACCTCTTAGCCACTGCTAAGCAACCGCTCTTCTATTTGCTTAGCTGCTGAGTGAAAACCTTTGTATAACCAATGTGGAGGATTATGTCTCTTTGCAGCTTCCTCAGCAGCCATCAGCAGTGTGTGATGTTAGTGTTCATGCTGTCAGGACAGGCTGGTGGCAATGGAACCACGATCTGGAGAACATGTAACCAGCTGGGACTGCACCACTGAGTTGGCTGGCAGTTTTTGCTGTGCAGTTCCTGCAAGGCCACTGGAAATCCAAGGACAAGCCCTCCTGGAACATTGGCTAAAGTGGTTATTCACTATAATCCTTTGTACTCTTTGCTAATAAACTAGTCGAGTTAGACTGGACTGGTCTCTGCATCCTTTATTTTCAGGTTAGCAGTTGTGTGTGTGACCTCAGTGTTTTTGCTGTGAAGACAGGCAGGCGGCAATTGGGTGAAGGTCTGTGTGGATGGAGAATGTCTGCTCTTCAGCGTGAAGGACTTTCTTTAATGTCTCAAGGGATAATAAGAAGGGGAGGAAGCCATAAATAAGAACATTCAGTTAAACAAATCTGACCAACAGTTGATGTGTTGAATGGCCTTAAACTGACAGAGGGGAGATTCAGATGAGATCTTAGGAAGACGTTTTTCCCTATGAGGGTGGTGAGGCCCTGGCACAGGCTGCCCAGAGAAGCTGTGGCTGCCCCATCCCTGGCAGTGTTCAAGGCCAGGTTGGATGGGGCTTGGAGCAAACTGATCTAGTAGAAGGTGTCCCTGCCCATGGCAGTGGATTGGAAACATATGGTCTTTAAGGTCTCTTCCAACCCAAACCATTCTGTCGTTCTATGAAACATCTTCTATAGACAGGATCTGTCCAGCATGCTGCACATGGATCACAAGCCCGTTTGATGCTACATCACCTGAGGTTCTCACCATCTAAAAGGGTTGCAAGATTATCTATACTATTCTCTCCTTATAGCATTAGCTCTAATAAATGGCATTTGAAATGTCACCTGCCAGAGTCTGAGTGCCTCTCTTGTTGGAATAACAGACCAGCACCTCCTGGTGCTATGTATGACCCCCCCAGGGCTTGCATGTTCTCAACCACACAGCTACGCTCTGTACCAGATGCCTCCTCCACCCTCAGGAACACGCAGCTGGAAAAGAGCTCTCTTTTCCCAAGGCAAGAGATGTCACTCCTCGCTGCTGCAGCCATTCTGCAGTGCTGCTCTGGGCAGCTCTACACCAGCCACCTTGGTAGGAGAACAAGGCTGGGAGGTGCTGAGGTACTCCCCTCCGTGCTGGGAGAACCCAACCAGCTCATACCAGGTTGTCACGAAAACCCACAGCAAAGTGCAGGTTGCTGGAGAGAGAAGCTGGAATGCACAGCCGGGATGCTTTCCCTAGCACTTGAGCACTGCTAGCTGCTCCCAAGCCTCAACCCAGCAGGCATGTGGCAGCAGACACCAAGAGGACTTCATTTTACTGCCCACACAGGTAACGAGACAAAGAACCTCTTCACAAGAGCCACCAGCCTCCCTCATGTCACTGCTGGTTGCGTGTTACCCGTGGGCTGCCATCACCAGCTCCTGCTCAGGAGAGAGGACATAGAAATGGAAGGATTTTAGGGTGCGGGAGTTTTGCTATATAAGGCACTTCCCAAGACCAAATTTGCTTTCCTCTTACTGAACTCATACTTGCTCCCAAAGCTTCTTAGATAAGACTTCAGCCTGTCCCACCTTTGGACCCAAACACGTGGCACTGCCTTCCCTCTCATGTCCCTCCCATGCCACATGTAAGGAGCAGCAGCATTCTCACATCCTCCTTTACCAGCATTTCCCCCAAACCATTACTCCTGAGGATAACATATACCCTTAAGAAAAGCCCAAGGTCCAGGCAGCAATCACAAGAATGGTTCGTGCCTGCACTTCCACCCAGCTCACATGGTGACAAAAACACACAAGCAGAGATTACTTACACACACAGCTGGAGCCTCATACACAGCAGTCACTCAAGTACTTTCCCTCCTCCTACATAAGCTGGATGAAAAAGCCATAGAGCGACCACACATCTGGCTGCAAGACACGCCCTAGGAATCAGTGACTCCATCACATCAGAAGACACTAGTACAGCAGAGGACACCACAGAGTAAAGCTGAATAAAGCAGAATTACAAGCAGCTCATACAGCACTGGCCAGGGAAAGGCTACAGAAAATGCAGGGCACACGACTGGAACACAAAAAGGCAGTGGCAAACCACCAAAGCTGTCTGCAACTAACAGCACAAGCAATGTTGCAGCACTCTGCCCTTGCTTGCAGTCGAACAGCTTCTGGCACCGTGGCAGCTGCGAGTGCGGCCTCCCGACCCACTAAAGGGAGCCACAAGAGTCACAGTGCTGCAGAAAGCAACGGGCAGCTCATCAAGATGCACAAGCAGAAGTAATACAAGTGCTGTATGCAACACATAAAGCCATCCCTCCCCCCGTCTCCACTGCACTGGTAAGGCTCCAGCTCACACGCTGCATCCAGCTCTGGGCACCACACTTGAGAAAGGCAGAGACAACTTCCACAAGGGAAATTTGTTTGGGTTGCTCTGTGAAAACAGGACTAGGAAGCAGCCTAGAGGGAAGAAAGGGATATGGCTTTCTCCTAGAGAAAGCAAAGTAGGAGCAGACACCTCTGTGAATGTTCCAGATAGTCCCGTTTTTCCCTCTCCCCATAAAATTATAGAAGAAGGTTGCCCAAAAGCCTGTCAGAAAGCAATTTGCAGATGGGTTTTTAAGAAGCAGATCATGACCTCTGGCATTCAACTGCAAGGTTTACACTCTGAAATCGCAGTGCCTGGCTGCATCTTTCTTGGCAGAAAACATTCGGTACTTAACAGAGCATCTGGTTTTGGCAGAGGACATTCAATACTCAACAACAGCAGAGCATCTGGTTTGCTTTTCTTTGGAAGGTCAACACATGCATCCTGCTCTACAGCCTCAAAACAAAAGCTTTATTTTTGATACCAAGAGCTCCACCCTGCCAGAAGAATCAATCATCTACACGAGGCTGACAAGCCAGAGGAAGCACTGAAGCAGACACACCTTGGATTTGTCCGGCACTCTGACTGCCACATACAGCATCTCCTCAGGAGAAGCCTTGCCATGCTGCTGTCAGGCAAGGCTGTAACACATTTGTGACAAAGGATGTATTTGATTTGGCAGAGAAACCCTTCCTTCCCATTTTAGGTTTGCTTAAATTGTCTCCAGAGGTACATGTGCTACACCCAAATCACAATCTCCTACTGAGGAAGTGTCAGAAGTAGGATTAAACACAGTGCTTTCTGCTGTGCAGCTTCCACAGCAGAGGAGCTCTTCAGCATCCCTTCAAGAGCAGCTAAAGGACGGCTCCCTCTACACCCCACCACCCGCGGCACTGAGGCAGCTGGTGACAGGAGAGGTGTACACCTGCCTCTCCCCCAGCCAGGAGATATGTGCATGCTGCAAAGCTAAAACCATCTGGATTCCCGAGTCGCTGCTTCCCATATGCGTTCCTGGCAGCAACGGGGGGAGTAAACCAGCCAGGGCTGGAGAAAGCTGTGGATCATCTTGCATGAAGCTCTTCTGCTCCTCCTGTATCAGCTCCAGGGACATTAGCTCCTCTTCGAGGACACATTCCTTCCCTTGGACATTTGTTGCCTCCTCCATATGCCCCCCAGTCTGCTTGCTCTTCTCCAAATCTATTGCATGAAGGCTGGACAGCTTCTTCCAGGCGCAGCTTAAAGGCTGAGGCAGTCAAAGGCTGCAGAGCTGTTGGCAGCAGAAACTGAAGGAGCCTTCCTGCAGAGGGTTTGGTTCTGACCATGCTTTGCAGTTCTGGCTGGTCCAATCTAAGCTCAAAGGCTTCCAGCTATGTTGGCTCCAAGTACAAATTCAAGTTAGACAACACGAGCCACCTTCTCAGGTGATCTGGTGCTGCTGCCACACACTGACCCCTTCCACTCAGGTTAAAAACACAGGCTCACTTTGGGGATGAGGCACAGAAAGCAGCTAAACAACAGCTACATTACTCTTCTGTTCTTTTGCACTGCCATCCACACATCCCACTTTGCTTCTTCCTTGCTCTGTCCATTTGGGATGATAGTTTATACTGTTGCAGAAGTTTTCTGGGCAAGAACAGTTAGTTGTATGCAGAAGGTCAATCAGCTTTTCATCAACAGAGTGGTGGTGGATCTACAGTCACCTTTCAGGAAAGGAAAGGGCAGAGCAGACAGGCTGAGATGGACTTGTTCGGCCTGGAGAAGGCTCCAGAGAGACCTTAGAGCAGTTTCCAGTGCCTAAAGGGTCCAACAAGAAAGCTGGAGAGGGGCTTTTGACGAGCGCCTGTAGGGACAGGACATGAGGGAATGGCTTTGAACTGACAGAGGGGGGATTTAGATGAGATATTAGGAAGTTGTTCTTCTCTGTGAGAAAAGACGCTGATTCTGTGACAAGCCTCAATGCCTAAAGCAAGGCTGGAATATGCAACCCAGTATTAGAGATTTGGGCCTGGATGAGCCCTTTTCACAAGGGTAAAATAGCAAAGAAAAAAAAAAGCTCCCCAAGCAAACAACACACACACGAGGGCAGCACTGCAGAGACCGACCAGGGCTTCACTACCCTCCATGGCAGTCTGGCATGCTCTTTTTCATACAGTTCTTTTCATACAGCACTGACTGCTCTTTTTCATACAGTTTATTGCCATCTCCAGGAAAGCACTTTAACTTGCAGGTGCTCACACTGCCCTGAGGAGCATATAAGACAAATCCTCAGCACAGGACAGAACGATGCTCTTTAAGCACCAAGCGTGAACCTGCATGCTCTTATCAAAGTCCCTACTGACTCAGTAAAACCACAATCTCTCGAACAAAGCTACTTCTGCCAGTAAGACTGCACTCCTGCTCTCAGGACACATGCAGCTTTCTTGGCCTCTGCCCATCCATTCAGCTGTGCCAGGCTGGAAGCGGTACCTCCACTATCCATCGAAGACCTGCTTACACATTTCAGCCCTATAACATCCAAAACCAAGGCCAGTAAACACAACACTAGTGCATAACTGGTGACAGCAAGCAGCCAGTGCTGCCTACACTGTACTTCATGCGCAAGACAGGACCTTTCTCCTCTCCCTGGTCTGAATTCAAGGTCCTGTTCATAGATTTAACTGCAACAGCGTTTCATCAGAAGCACCTTCACAAAGACCATGACCTGGGAGCAGGTCTTTGGTGCCTGCTACACACACGAGAAGGTTGCTGCACTTGTCTGGACCTTCCCAAGTTCAACTGCTAGCACTATCTGCAGGGGGTGGGGACCCCATTCTCACCGCATAGGTACTAAGAGGGAAGGTAGCAATACCACAAACCCCTCTACGCACTGCTGGAAAAAGGCTCAACATGCAAGAGCCTCCCTCTTTAAGCAAAAGCATTGTCTTCGCAGCAGCAAAATTAGTTACTTTGCAAGGCCTGGCTCAAACCTGAGTGTGTTTTACTTAACTTTTTCTAGCATCCACACAAAACCGCCGTCTTTCACTGCCTTTTCTAAACACAGACTTTACTGACAAATCCCCATACACTCAGCTTTCCACAAGGAATCTCATGCAACCTGTCACATTGGTCAAACTCGCTCTACCAAGTCCATTTATCTGCACCTCATCAGCAACGAGCCTGCAAAAGGAGATTGTGAGGAAGCCCTGACCACTCCTGCCCCCACAGACTGCTCCAGGAGGAGCTTCACTCCCCAGATGTCTCAGACTTATCCAGACTTAAAGGACACCCTGGAAGGATGACTGCAACATGGCCCAACGTGATGAATCCTAGAACAAGAACAAAGGAGAAGATGAGGTAAAACCTTTTTGCTTCACTGTTGGTCTGGGAGAAGAAAAAATACAACAAACACCCTCTGCTCCACATAAATACAATGTTCCCCTGTGTTAAAGATGCCACATACTTTGGCCCCAAATCAGCCCCTAGGATTTAAACTGCTGTGACAGAGTCCATCAGCACTTACAGAGCCTTCCTTCAAAGACTGCACACATGGCATGCTCACACAAAGAGATAGGGACAATGCCTGACATGTTTTTGTTGGTCTGACCACACACATAGCAGCAACAGCACAGAAGCAACATGGTCCTGAGCTAAACATGGGGTCCCACATGCACCCACAGCCCCCTCCTCTGCAGCCCCTTTGTGACAAGGGTGGCCACAGTGCAACCTGTCAAAGCACTGTGTGGTGACATGCCACAACTGCCTGTCTTGACCACATTGCTGACAGCCAAGGAAGGAGAGGGAGGACAAGCAAGCTGTCACAGCACCACTCAAAATCACACCCACATGGTGCCCAGCGATGCCCCTCACTCCCAGGGCCAGACCGGGGAGGGGAGCACACACACTGAATGTGCTCACACCACACTTGGTAACGTCATGCTGGGCTGTACTTGAACATGAAGGTGTGTCCCCACTCCAGGAGCATGGCTAGGGGAGCACAGCTGGCATGCAGTCACACTGCCACTGCTCCACACTCTGCTGTCCCCACCGCTGGGCACACAGCCTGTCCTCCCCAGGGGGCAAACAGCCTGAGGGTGCCCACCTGAAGTACAGACATGCTCACACTGCACTGTGCTGGACGTTGTACCCTGCAGCATTGCACGTGGCACCCTCGTCCCTGCTGGGAAACAGGCTGGGAGGCGCCCAGTTTGCAGGCAGACACCCCTCAGCTCGCTGCAGAGCACATGACAGTCCCCTGTCCCTGCCAGCAAGGAGAGGGTCCCACGTCTCACACGGTCACACCTTCAACACACTGGTCTTTAATGCACCGAGCCCCCTCAGTCGTGAAAGAGCTTGGAGCGGGGGGGGGGATGTGGAAGAAGCATTTCATCACGCTACATTGCACTGGGACCCCTCTACACGGCCCACCCAGGAACAGGGCATGGGGATGGATGGGTGGGGGCCCTGCATGGAACCGAGCACCCACCACGCTGCCCCAGACCTCACCGCACCCCACAGTGAGGCAGCGGCGCTATGTATCTGCATCCCGCCCCTGCTGATTCCCCTCGGCTT
>JANHGB010053997.1:0-30535 GCA_026283785.1 Coracopsis vasa
CTTTTAAAATTGCTTTCTCCTTTCTCCTCCCAATTTCATTAAATCAAAAATATATCCTTTCAAGATTGAAAATTTGTAGTTCAGCACAATATACTTGACATCTTCTGTGTATTAGGCATCAATACATCTTTCTTTTAGAAGCTATTTTATTTTTAGTAACTAGATGGAGACTGACTTTTACATCTTCACAAGTCAGAAAGGATGTTTTCAGACTAACTTGCAGTAATAATATAGGGTAAGGATGACATTTGATCATATAACTTTACACCAGGTCATGAAGCTAGCGTGTTTGAACATGTTAACCGTCCTCAGCTGAAAACTGTCAAATATCACATGAAATATAGTAAGTGAACAATTGCAAAGATATTTTTCACAACGAAGGCAAAGGGAAAGTGTGTTGACAAAACTTTGAATGTGAGGAGGCCATTTATTACTGTTTACTGTTGTCTGAATGAGGAATGTAAGCTGACTTGCTGCAATTCTTCAGTTGTGTTCTTCAATTGTGTTTCCATTGACAAATCTCCAACTAGCAGTGTCAGCTTCAGCACTTGCCTATTCACTTTTTCCTACCTAAAAATAACTTGTTCATCACATAACCCTACAAAAAAAGCACAGCTGATAAAGTGCTGTATTGAAAATTACCTGACAAGAGAGTGTGGAGGACAAGGAAAGGGGAGTACTACTTTCAGTGATAACAGCGTAGAGAAATTGTCAATAAGATGACTGCCTCAGTGTATGTAAAAATGAAAAAATTAGCCTATAAGTGAGCAATTAATTTTCATTATTTCTATTATTAAAGCTTCAGATGACATGCTGTGCATGATATATCTCTATGTATATATTAAAGAATAGCATTTGTAATATAGTCTGGAAAGGCATATTCCATTTCGTAATGCAACAGTCACAGCAGAAAAGTTATTTAATTTCAAAGTCTGCATAGAAAAATGTGGAAAAGAGCAGAGTTGGGACAGCTTCCTTCATTTGTATCCAATAACTAATACTGAGTTTTCTCTTATCCATCTTCTTCCATCTCAGATGTGTGACCCGTTTTCAGATCTCACAAGTGGGGTAGATGTTCAGTGGCAACAGCTGAACTTCCTAAAGACAGTGAAGACAGGAGTGTACTTTGCATATGTGTGTTCACTGTGGATTCTGCTGTCTCCTTTTGAATGCTCCAAATGAATTTCCCAATAGAACAGAAAAATGCAACTAAACCCTGCCTTTTCTTGTCCTATTATCCCCTATCTCTGTGTCTCTCTGTTGAGCTAGGAAGAAGGGCTGATGAATGAAGAATGGGAGCTGAGGCTAGACACGTAACACCACAGCTGAGTGCTGCAAACGATGGTGGGAATGGGATGAGCCACTGTTCAGGCACTGCACGTGCTGCTTTGGAGATAAGCCATCAATGACAGATGACTGCACTGGGAAGATCCACAGCATCTTTGTGTCTGTGTGGTACCTTTGTTCAGCACTGCTGCTGCAGTGACACTGTGACTACTGCAACAACTGCTGCGGCAACAGTGGATGACAGAAGGGCTATCCCTGGTCAGAAGGAAAGTCAGGAAAATACTTCTGGAATTTCTGTAGCTACTGGGTTTATAAGAATGGGTTTGTATTATCAGGCACATTGTGAACTGACAATGGCATAGCAGTGATAGCGAAATTCTCTCTTGCAGACAAAGCTTCAGAAGCAAGAAGCCAGATTCTTCATACAGACCAGACAGAGTAAAGAATTCCTCCTGGGAGGAGGAGTTCTGGGGGAAGGTGTAAAACGTGAGGAGCCCCAACCTGCGGAGGCTTGAAGGCATGACAGAACTCTGGAGTTTCACGTTCCCTGAGAAAGTTTGTGTGAAGATAAAGCACAGCCTCCAGAGCAGCAGCCTGAACTGCGAGCTGCTATTGAAAGGACTTTGCTTCCAGTCCTGGTAATAACACAAACTGAAAAGTTTCCCGTAGTCTTAGAGGAAGAGAAACTGATTGCTCAGCCAAGGCTGGTTGCTTCTTGTTGCTGCTGGTTTTCCCTGAGTTTTCTCTTTTTCCTTTGCCACTGCAGAACTCCCAAGGGCATACAAACTCCCAGGAGACTCAGCTGCAGGACCAGGTTAATTTTTAATACCTGCTGAAGACATGTCGGGTACAGATGACAAGAAATGACAAGAACTTCTGCTGCTTGTGATGCAAAGAGCTAAGTCCAAGCCACCACATTTTTATAGCTAGCATGAGTTCTGCCAGAGGCTGTCTAACAACAAAACCAGAAAGTATGTGAGGAAACACTTCAGTAGTTTCTGCTCTCTACTCTGGTGTGTGAAAAAGCATTACACTCAATATTAGTCTCAGAAGCGGCATTCCTCAGTATGTGAAATGCAGTCTCCTTTCTAGTCCTGCCAACATTAGAAGCAATGGGTTGCAATCATCTCCTCCTGACACAATTTATGATTAAAAAATCCAAATGAATTACAGAAGTTACCATAACCAGACAATTTTCTTGTTCACTCACAGAAATACTTGTCTCATGGGGGAATGCATGGACTAAATGCATAAACCACCCTACATCCTCTTGTTTTTCTCTAAAAATACATTTTTTTACTGAGTTTTACACTCCAGTTTCTACGTGCTTTCATTAATCTACAGAATTTATGAGTTGCAGTTGCTTCACTAAGCTTCTGAAATGTTAAACAGTGTAATTTATCATTGTCAAGCACGCAGAGTTTAGGACATACTATCTCTACTGTAATCTCTATTTTTACATGATTCTTCTTTTAATACGAATTTATAATCCCTTTTCCCATAAAAAGCACAGCTCAACAAAAACGTTGTCAGAGATTATTCCACTATGTGATTCAGCAAAGCTGCTGAAGAGACAAATTGCTTTGCTCGTTGCAGGTACGATTCTAAGTCCTTAGGAACTGATGGAAAATTCAGGGAACCAATCCAAAAAAATAAGCGTTTCCTCTTAAAGTCCTATACAGCTGCAAAACAACAGTCACGAAGAGTGCTTCCTGACTGTTAACTCCTGGATGTCTTGGGACCGTTAGCACTTCAATGTTCCAAACACCTTTGCTCATATGCTGTGTATCTACCTGGCAGGTTGGTCAACTGGAAGAAGGTCTGGGTAGACCCAGAGCCACACATACAGTTTCAAGACCTGCTGCCTAAACCAAACAATACCCAGGAGTTGCAGGAATGAGCCTGCACAGGCTTCTGCATATGTGTCTGTTTATACCTAAGTGAACAGCTTAAAGCATCCAAATAGTAACTTGAGTTTTCAACAATGAAATAGGTACATAAATGATAAATAAAATCACAAACCAATATGACTTCCTCAAAAAAACATCTTCCTGTTCCTTTGGGCTGTACATTTGCATGTCTGTGTACTGTCAAACACATATAGGAGTATAACTCTGGTAAAAATGTGTATTCTGTTTCTAAATTCAGACCTGGGCTGTGTGACCTGTTCTGGGATGGAGTTCCAAAGCTCAAGACCTACTTCAGAAGACGTCCTAGCCCTCCTGCTACCCCGTCTGGATTACTTCAACCCCACTATTACATAGTTTCTCTCCAGGTGCCTGAAGCACATTGATAAAAGTGGGTTTAATCTACAATGGCAGGTTTTTACTGGCGTGACTAAAGGTATGGGTATATGCAATTTGCCTGACATTTCTATTATAAGGCTGATCGTACCTTAAAGTGCAGCAGCTGTTTGCTACATAACTATGAGTCAGCTTTCATTGACTCGATGAGCACAGATCATCGTTTTCTCAGAAAGAAATCACCTTCTCTCAATAGCTGCAGAATTCTCACGGTAGCTTCTGACCTAACATGGTGTACTTGTCCCCATCTTCCCACGCTAGAGTGCACATGGCAATGAAGAACAGGATATGTGTATTCCTTTCCAAAACACTTTTCAAACTACCATAATTAGTATCCAGAAAGAGGACTGAAGTAGCAATTAACTAAATAATGCATGCTGCTCATCAAAAAAATATAAGTTTTCTAAAAGCGACTCAAATTAAAGCCTTTTTCACCACTTATCATCCTGGAGGTTACTCACCTGTCAAGCAAGAAATCATCATGTACTACCCTAGACACATAACTTTCCTGTTGAGAGTTGGAGCACTACCTTATACAGTGATACCTGTCCACTCAAATACTGCTCAGTTTTACTTTGCTAAATGGCTTATCTTGATTAATTCATGCCAGGTCAATCTAGTTAATCCTGTGTTTTCAATTTCATTACAGTGCCTGGAAGATAAGGGTGCTCGGCACCTTGAGAACATTGTTTAGCTGGATCAAAGCTTTCTGATTTTATACTACAGTAACAATGGTCTGGATCTCTGCTCCTGGGTTTGTTAATATCACATACATGTTCCACCACACTCAAAGCTGGAGACACTGAGTTTTATTAAGACCATATGGAAGAAGACTGATAAAGCTTTTCTTCTGTCTTTTGTAGGAGAGATGTATCTAACACTTCTTACACTAAATATAAATGGTTTATGTTGCTAACTTATAGATGAGATGTTCTAAATTAATATGGGCAGTACAGATGAAGCACAACTCCTGGTATGAAACTGCTGAGGCACCGTGGCCTATTTCCATCACTTCAAGAATTGCTTCAGTGCTTATAGTCATGCCAATAATTGAATATTCAATGAAGTACTAGGAAAAAACAAAATTCAGCCAAATTATGAGGGGATTGTGGTGTGCTGCAAACAGGGATCTATCATCAATAGCAATATTAGCAAAAACAAAAAGGAAAAGATGTTTGCCACAGAGCTCTTTTTGAATCTTTATCACACAATGATTCCTACAGACAAAGGGAGTGGTGCGTCTCCTGTTGAGAGCTACAGGTAACACAGTATTGAGTCTACTGCTTGTTCACACTCTGACTGTGCACAGATTCTAATGGATACTGCTGAATAACAGGAGAAAGTAAAAAATGGCTCTGCTCAACATTGCCACCTATCCCACCAGGACAATTCAAACCCAAAGGATCAACCCCCATGCGTGAATGTTCACCCTGGCTCTGGCAACACTGCCCGTCCTCTTTTCACATCTGGTGAAACCTCCAGAAGAAATGATGATCTGTCGTGGCATCAGCCTTGATATGGCCCTCACCCCTATAGGTCACAGGAGCTGAGTGTTTAGGGTGCTGTTTGGAGAACGTTTAAAGATGGACAAGCATACAGCCTGAAAGCCATTTAAATTCTGGTCTGTCTGGGGCTTCTCAAGGGACCCAGTTAAGATATAAATGATTCCCTCCTTAAATCCAATTGCAAATACAGTCTAGGCAGAAAGTGCTTATCTCCTCGTAATGGGTATCCAGGAAGTTTTCAGGCTAGGAAAGGCTTACTAGGTTGTGCAGTCCTCTACAGTAAATTTGCTGGATTGCTGTCTGGGTTGGTGAGCTTTTAGCCTCTAAAGATTTCAGTGCCCTGAATTTTACCTTGGGTCCCAGAATCTGAATTTCAGCCAGTTGCTTAAGGTTGAGGAAAATAAACCCCCTGACAGAGAGAAGGGGTGACCTCAATCAAATTAAGATTCAGTAAACCTGAGAGGAGTTTTTCAATTTAACCTTACAGTTCAGACGACTCCATTTATGTTTATTAATTGTAATTCATTCTGGACCAGAAAAGGTCTAGCTAATTACACCCAACACACACAAAAAGCATTTCTGATAGTATTATTCTGTTTCTTATTCTGTAAGTCATATACTATACCTATCTATAGTTCTGTATTATTATTCGAAGGACAGAAATAGCCCTTCCTGCGAATATTTCCAATTTCATATAGGAATCTGTTCTCCTGTTACAAAATAATTACATTTACAACTTCTTCAACTGAACAAGAAAAGTTCCAGCTTTACAAATATATCAAGTTCCATAAATCGTGATTCTGCTCCTTTACAAAAAAAAAAAAAAAAAAAAGAAAAAGAATAAAGGAACATACACCAGAAGGTAAGACATTCCGTAACTGAAAAGAAATCAAACATCATGTACACAGGGCGCTGCCTCCATATGGAAAGGCATACATAGGTCACTGTCTCCGTATGGAAAGGCATTAAAGCTTCCTGAAAGGCTGTCTTCTCCACATAACTCTGAAAGGCCATGAAACACATGCATTAAGTAACATTCTTGTCTGAGTTCAAGGCACATGAAAACTTTGCATATAGATGTTCACACTTAACTAATAAAGGCAGGGGATCAGAAAACCTGGGGTGACTGGAGGCTATGAATCTCTTCTTGGAGAGAAGAGATGGGGGAAGGAGCCTCCAGTCTCCAAGAGATAACTAGTACCAGTGACTCAGCTGCAAGCTAGAAAATGTTAAGCACAGAAGGAGAGAAAGCCCTATTAATACTATGATATCTCAAAGAGAAGCTCTAAAGCTTTTCCTACTCTGTAAGCAAAGCAATAGCTCCTTCATCCTCCATCATGTGTATTTCCAGGACACTCGCAGTTTTAGCCTTTTGGCATCAACATACGAATCCATCCCATTTCACATATAGTGACAGCACGAATGTGCCAATACTGCAGACCAAAGGCTTGGTCTTAAGAGATGTGAGGTTTTTTTTTCCCACTGACCACAGAGGAACTTGAAGGTACTCAGCACCTGATAGCATCAGGGTCACTAAGCAGTGAGATGGAAGGTTTGTCTCTGAGGTATCCTCAGTAAGATCTCCCACAGAGCCTTAACTTTGGACAGCTTTTCCCTTTTAGCACAAATTAAGGATCTTCTATAGTGCTCTTTATGGATGTGTTTTAAAAGTAAACATAACTTGGTACCTGAGACAGCTTCCATTTCATGTTGTGCCTTGAGGCTGCCTGAGGTGGGTTTAGTTGGGGCATCTAAAAGCTGGGAAAATCTCACTTTTAAGCATTCTGATCCATAGAGTCTGATTAAGATTCCATTACAGCTCATAAAGTTCTCACAAACTGGAGGTATAGACTCCTCATTCCTAGTTCTTCATGGCTGCTGCTGAACTACCTTGTACAGGAATCTCCAGACAAAGAATATTTACCCAGCAAACTATCAGAACTGTTGTGGTAAATTATCTGAACCGTATTAGGCACTTTCCAAAGGGCACTTATAAACCCAGGGAAAATAAGTAGATCCAGACTACTGTATCATTGAGTGCAATGAGACTGTAGGAATTTTAACCTACAAGTTAGGTTTTGGTTTGCACATACCAGTGTTCAAAACTGGGGTTTGTCCTTGTTTCCCCCTTTGGAGTCTAGATTTTGATTAGAAAAATTAGCTGTAGAGAACAGTCATTAACTCTGTAAAATATCACTATCCCTATATTTAGGCTCAAGATTTTTTGCTGTCTTCATGGTAATTATCTTGTACAAATTTGGCCAGAATTTCTTCCTTCTCTTCTGATATAAACCCCTATTAACCTATTGGTCTGATACTAAAGCCACACTACACAGATATCCAAGTTGCCCCTATACCAATGTTTTCTTTAAGTACATTTTTATAATCATCTATAAACCATGTAAGTATTTGGACACTCTTACATTTCAGAAGACATTAATAAGGAAAGCTCTACATAAATACTCAGCAGTTATTAATAGTCTGTCCTCAAAACTCCTTTTGCCAAGTACAGGAGTCCCACTACCCACTTTCAACAGACAGGCAAATTAATAAATCCAAGTGAACAAGCCACAGAAATCCTATTTAACTGCCTAGCCTCCTGAGATCTCACAGGCATTTTATTTTACATCAGGAAACCAAACCAGCATCTAGAGGTTTCTAGACTGCATACACCTGAAGTCACCACCATGCTGCCTCAGCAGAATGAGCTAGTGCCTATGCAGGTAATAATTCAGACTCATATGCTTACATGTCCAAAGGTGTGTAATTCATTAGCTTGCTCTAAGGTTACCTACTATGCCCCAAAGGTGCCATGTTCAGTCCAGTTGAAAAGACAGAGCCACTTTATTTCAAAGGAAGAAAAGACTTCGCCACTATCCATCCTTAATATACAGGCAAGTATTACATGTTTAACATAAAGTAATGATTAAGGCATTCAACCAGAAACTGGAAGAGTTGGGTCTAACTGAACACCTTGAGAACATTAAGCAGACATCCCCCCAGCCCCATCCCAGCTGAAACTCTTTAGGCTTCTGATGCAGAAAAGGTAATGGAAGCTACTACCTACCTCATTCTCTGAAATGTCTACCACTCTTACTAAACCTGAATTATTAAAGAGACCAGTAAGACACCAGGGATGAACACCCTGGACCCTCACTGCACTAGTAGGTAGAACCTCCCCAGAACCTCAAGGGAGAGCTGCAGGTTACAACCGTCCTCTTGCCTCTATATTACTGACCTGGTGTTCTGCGTACTACATCAGAGAGGAGACTTTCAGGATGCCCAGATACTCCACAATTCAGCTCTCTTGGCACCTGCCTGTTTCACAGGTAATCACATTATCCACCAAGAAGGGCTCAGTTTGCCAGTGCCCTCCTGCCTTGACACTGTTCTTGCTTGCATTACCATGCTATGACAGGTAAATACTT
This sequence comes from Coracopsis vasa, assembly GCA_026283785.1. NCBI lineage: Eukaryota > Metazoa > Chordata > Aves > Psittaciformes > Psittacidae > Coracopsis > Coracopsis vasa. The sequence goes on from JANHGB010053997.1 coordinate 8,524, forward strand.
GCAAGGTTCAGTAAAAGCAGGAGGGAGCTAAAGGCCCTCCAGGAGGGCCAGGCAAGTGGAAAAGTGCAATTATCAGTGTTGCAGCGACAAGCACTGGGTTTATTTTGAAGGGCTTCTAAAGCCTTACACTGTCAGCAGATCTGTCAGGCTTGCAAGGCCATGCTGTACTGATTGTAATTCCCCACTGAAGATGTGCAAATATGCAGTAACAAGTAAGGGTCCAAATGTGATATATTTTCCCCTTCCACGCTACTGGAGGAAATACATGATCATTATGATGATAAGGGATATAAACCCATCACGTGTTCAGGCTTCAGAAATCTCCACGGTAATGTAAGAACTCCACAGATAAAACCATGTACATCTCACACACACTCAGAGCTCCAGCATGTACTTCCTGACACACACTGGTACCTGGTTCCTGCCACAGAACAGAAATTCCCCCTTGGCTTCGTCACTGTCAAAGCTATCCATCCCCTAACTCCATAAGCAGCATGTATGATCCTTTCCAGTGACCACAGTGCCCACAAGTTTCAGTCACAGCTTCTGCTGAATGGCATTTCCTGTGAAATGCTTTTAATACAAATATATGCAAAGAAAATGGGGAGCCCTTAAAAACCCTTTGTGGCTGTTTGAGGACGAGGTACTCTGGTCCTTGCCCAGCAGCAACCTAGGACCCCTGGACACAGCTCTAGTAACACAGCACCTGCAAAGAAGGGTGGATCTGCAAAGCCTGCTGACCACCACCAAGATCCTATGCCAGCATGGTGCATCAGCTTTATTTCGCAACTTCAGGCTCCCGTTTCTCCAATCCTTTCAAACTCCTGTTTTTGCCTTTTAAACAGTTCTTCTGATTTCTTCACATTTGTCTTTCTGATGCAGTCAGATGCAGACTATTGCTGTCTGGAGAAGACCTGGAGAAAACAGGCTGTTTTTCCTACAGTTGCCATGAAAACGGACAGCAGCTTTATTAAGAGTTAACCAATGTCAAAGTTCCCTATGTCTGCCCATCCAAAACATTTTTACTAGAAAAATTCTTGTTCAAACTCTGTAGTTACAACTTAGGGAAGCTTGATCCATCCCAAGGGTTGTGGGGAATTGTTCAGTACTCAGCATAGGGAGCAGCAGCAAACGTTCCAGATGCCTGCCAAGACCACTGGTTTGCCCAGAAAATACGTCACACATTTGCCAGCATTCGCCTCTCTCCTCATTACAGCAGCTTCCTCATTTGTCTCTAAAAAAAATAGCAGTTCACCCTAAAACTGTCCCCAAACCCTTGAACAAGTGGCATTTAAACTCTATAGGATGGCTGAGGCTGTCATAAACCTGCAAGTCTTTCCAAAGGACACCGAGTACAAAGAACAGTCATATACTGTACAGTGAAAGAAAACAAACCTTTATTTGTTATCACATTTGTTTTCCGGTTTGACAAGTGCAAGACAACTGCATTAACCTTATATAGAAAAGCTGCTGGCAAGGAGTAGACCAGAAAGCCAACCAATATCTAACTTCATGGATTACCTACCACAACAGGACACTGATAAACAAACAGAGAAGACATTTCAAAATGGGACAGCTGCTCTTGTTGCACCCAGCACACTCAGAGTCCACAAGTAGAATTGCCCCATACACAAATGTTCATACAGGGTACCCTTGCTCACTAGGACCAGAGGAGATTAGGCACAGTCTTGCCACACAAGACTGGGAAAATGGCCATCCTTGGGAAGCGAGGACAATTATATGCACCAAGGGGCTCTCTTTAGGCTTTATCCCTCTGGCTGATGACAGAGAGAAAAAGAACAAAAATATTCCATATTCTTAAAGGCAACCTGATAAAAAAACCCCCAGCTATAGCATCAGCACATCTGTTGAAATGCACTAAAAATGTGAAGACTTCTAGTCTTCTCTGCCCTATAATAAGGCTTCATCAGTCTGTCCACTTCCTTATTAGATTAATATGTCACCAACTTTAATTAGAATTACCAGGCTGTGACAGGGCATCTCCTCTAAATGCCAAAGTCAAAGGCAACAACAGCAATAAAAAACATTAAAAAAGAGAGAACACTGTGACCTTCAGTTCCACCAAAGACTATGAACATTCCACTGCTGATACCAGTTAGTTGGTACATGCCCCCTCCAAAGCTGCATCACCCATCGACCCAGCTATTTGAGCAGACTTCCTAGACTTGAGAATACTGCTGCCTCACAAGTGAGTCAGCAGACCAGACACTGTAAACACTTTCTCTGTTTGGAAGTGGTGTGGGATGCCTGGCTGTCTCCACATGATAGGTGGTTATGGAGTTTCCCAGGAAACTGGCAGCTAAGCTCTCATGTCTGGAATGAGAAGTTCCAGGAACTCCTCATGCCTCACCAGGTTCTTCTACCTTATGAGCTCCCAGCTGCTCCAAGCCTCCACTCTACATGGTCCTGCTGCAGCTATACTTCCTGCTCACATCCACCCTCTTGGTAAGCCTTTTTATGGCCTGCTGGCTATAGTACAGGTCTGCTGGAGCCAGGAGACCTGGGAGGTTACACGGTGCGCCTTTTGCAAGCTGGACTTCTGCTGGAACGGCAGTGGGACACTGGAAAATCCACTGCACAGAGCCACTCTGCCTGATGACGCTGTAAAGAAAGCAAGGGACAAGGCTGTCACTCCTGACTGCTCTGACCAGAGGTGGGTCAGACCCTCACACAGCAATAGCCCAGTAGACACTAGACAGTCTGAACAACCTGCTCTTCCTCTGAGAAAAACAAACTTGTAAGGTGCTAGGTCCAGACCTCACAAAGTTCTCTGAGCGCAGCTTGTCCTTGTCCCTGCTTTGCTTTATGTGACTACAGCCTCAGAGCTGCTCCCTTTAAAACTACCCAAACATACCTCAACTCACCCTCCCTCTCCCAAACATGAGACCCAAAACCAGACTCACCAATGTCTGCATCCCGCTTGTTGTCCAGTAGGAGGAAGAAAGAACTTTCTTTTGCAGGATCTGGGCTGGGTGCCTGGAACAAGCCCTCCTCCACATCAGCTGGCAGATTCATACAATTCAGAGGGCTCACAGCCAACCGTCAAGTGGTGATGGCCTGAAGATGAACAGTTGAGTCCTGTCTGTGAGCTGGGGCCTGCTGGCAGGAGGAGGAAGAGGAGGACTGGCTGTCCCAGTGCAAAGACTAGAGGCTGGAGTGTTTTAGGCATGAGTGGTGCCTGTTTCAGGATGAGGGTGATGCCTATAAAGATCTGACAGTGTTTCTGGAGACAGGCTGGTCCCTCACGCTGATGGTATGATCTTGACTAGTGCATGTCCAGCTTACCAAAGCTTACCAAAGGTGAGAGCAGGCCTGAACCGATGTGGGCATATCAGATGTTTCAGTTCTGTCCTCTCCAGAAGAGTTGTTCTTCACTCCACAGACAGCCTGACGTAAAACTGAATGGCAAAAAAAATGAGTTCTACAAAACCTCATACTCCGTGTACAAGCAGGAATCACCCATGAGCAAGGGCAGCTGTACTTAACCACGCTGTAACCTCCTCCTGCTTTTCTGCCCTAATGAAGCACTGGTGACCAATCTGATGGACTATTCTTAGGCAATGAGTTCATTACACAAGTGAGGCTTTGGCAAAGTTGTAGTGCCAGGTGTATTCTTCCCATATGAAGAACAGATACAGATATCCTCTGAGACCACTTGGTCACCTGTGCCAAGAGAGGTCCTGAAGAAGATCAACAACATAATGTAAAGACACAGGTGGAGGGTGATGGCATCAGTCTTTCAGTCTCATGGAAACCGGGCTCTTCCAGGCAATTCTGGTCATTCAAACCTCTTACCTGGTCCTCGGAGATGACTTCTGGCACTCCAGCTGGGATTTCTAATGGCTCAGAGAGTCTGGATAATCAGAGGGTTTGGGTCTTAAAGGCAACTCTGCAGCTTTCTTGCAGAACAGCACAGACAAATCCATTACTCTGTGTTCTGCAGAAAACCACAACAGAGGCATGTCCCTCCCCTGCAGTGCTTGCACACCTTTTGAATTCCTGTATACAACTGCCAGAATCTGAGACTGTTTTCATTAACTTCTGCTTCTATTTCTAAACGTTTTAAATGGCTAATCGCAGCTGTCTTTGCTGCTGAATGAACATTTACCGCCTCGTTGTAGCCTTTAGAAATAGATTTATCATGCAAATGCTGGTAGAACATTAAGTATAGCTGAAATAATGTGCATATATAACAATAATAGCCTTCCCTAAGAGATATTATGCCATAGTTGGTCACAACAGTCCAAAAATAGAATGATTGTTCTCAAATCAGTAGCACACCCCACTCGTGTTGCTCATCTCTCATCACAAGGGACACTTGTGTTTTGTGCAGCTGGACTCTTTCTTGTCTAGATTTGACTTGTCACATGCTATGCTGTTAGTGTGTTTATCGCAATTTTTTTTTGTTTGCTTATTTGCATCATTCATTTTGTCATATTTTTCCACTATTTATACCTAAAATGCCTATCACACCAAACTGTATCAACTGCCTGTGTCACCTGGAATTCTGCTTTCAGCAGTGACCAACAGGGATTTTTAGATTAAAGCAATTAAAAATATATATGTCTAGCTACTACTGCAATGCAGGTGCAGAGAGAGCAGCAGGAATTCTCTCCAGACACTATCCATGTAGTCAGCTTACACAGCAACTAACTGGCTGCTCTTCCATCACCTTCACTTGATAAGTATTTTCTTCATATTTTACAGAATATAACCCCCTGTCTTTTGAAGCACAAATACAACACTTCTTTGGATAGCTTCATACTGCAGTGAGTTTCATTTTATGGGCCTAAAAGCTGCCAAGCCTTCTACAGCGCTGAGAAACCAAGAACTCTCGGGACCCTCTGGGATGTGAATCTTAGAGAGAAAGGGGTGGGCATTTTCCTCCACACACTGGCTCGCTTCCCTTTTAGTGAGTGTGAGGTTCTTATTTCACAAGATGAAAAAAAAGGGAAGAAACTGGAAAGTTCAATCTGTACAGTCAGACTTCACATTTTTGTTTTCCATGCTAAAAAAAAAAAATAACACAAAAAGAAACCAGACCTGAGGAAGAATCTGTGTGCCCAAAACATGGGTTAACGCTTTCTTTTTCCTTTTTTTTTACAGTTGGTGCAATAATTGTTTGACAATCTCTCTCAAAATCCTGCCTCTTGTATAACTTGTATATCTTTTGTATAACTTGTATAACTTTTGTATAACAAACTACAATGCTACTACTACAAAAAGCATTTTTCTTTCCTTTTACAAGAAAGTGTATGGCAATTCTTTCACCATTAGTGCCTCTTTCTCCTCAGAGGCACCAGGACAGATGCTGCCTATTAATTTTTCATTAATTTCAATTCTTTCTTGACATATCAAATTTATGCATTAGGTCTAACAGTGTATTTCAATTTTTTAACTTGGCAGATAGAAATACATAACTAATTCTCAGAAGAATTAAAAAAATACAGGTTTTGTTTGGGGTTTTTTTTGTGATTACTATTTCTAAAGTTTGTTTCTTACACTCCAAAATAGAAAAATACAGCAAGGAACTAAAAGCTAGGAACAGCCAAATGCACTCTGCCTGAAGCTGAGTGACTCCACTTTAATGGGAGCAGGAAAGGTTCCTACAGACATGAAAAGTGAGAGCAAGGTCTTAACTCTACCAGGTTTCCCACGTCTTGCCCCAAAACTTGACACCACTTGCCAGTGACCCAGGGGTGAGATAACTGCTATGGAGCAGAACGTTAATAGAACTTCTAAGTCTGTATAGGTGCTAAACTATGTAGCCGTGATTGCTTAAACATGGATTACATAACCTAAAATTTATTGATTGAAGGAGAAACCACAAAGGGTGCCTGCCTAAGTAGAAACAAATTAATTTCATCTGTCTTATTATTTTTATATCTAAACCAACATCAACAGATTTGAAAGAAACTGTGCAGTCCTCATTTTTTTTTATTTTCTATATGTTACAGTAAGAGAAATCTATATGAATAAATTGCCATGCATTAAAAACCAACCCACATCAGCTTTCACAGAAATGTAGTCTACCCAAGAACAAAACTTTGGATATAAAACCTTCCGATTAAGGACCGGTTCTCATATACTATGTGTACCCATAGCTCCCATGACTTTCCTAAAATGTGTTCAGATTAGAAGGGTATTATTTTGCCTCACTGACTTACCATATTTAAATTTGATCGGCATGTTTGGCTGGAGACAGCCATCATGAGCAGATTTATTTTTTCTTTCAAGAAGAACACTTTGAAGTGCTGCTAATAAATTGGCCATTTAGAAATCTGCATTTCAGAAACAGTGTAAATAATTAGCCATCCCTTTTAGCATTCTCCCACTGTTACCATCCATGTAACTTCTGATACATAGTAAAGAATAAACCACTGAACTACAAAGTGTAATTAAACAGTTACATTAACTTTCCATGCTATATGCTATGAAATAAAGATCCAGTCACAGGGAAAAAAGCCTAAATCAACGAGGGCTAAGCCATCCAGGTCCACTCCAGCTGAAAGGGAAATAAATGGGGACACTCCACACCCACACAGGGCAGTTTCTGAGCTCATTTTCAAACACTTCACAGTTCTATATATAGAAGACTTCCAGCAAAAAGCATTTTATGGTGTCATGGAAGGAAGGAGCTTTACTAAGTATTCCTGCTATTCAGATATCATTAGGGACTGTACCACAGAGCTTGCACAACCCCCCTCTGAGATCAAGGACCTATAATGATAGCTGCTGTGTGAAGAAAAAGCCTGTATCTTAAGGAGCTTACCGTCTAAGTAGACAGACTATAATCAGTATGGTGTGAACCCAGTCTGCACAGCATTTAAGCTATTTTATTTCTTTAAAAGCTACATTACCCATGAAAAGGATGTGGGTGTGAAACTGGACCTGAATCTCAGTGTCCAGTCCATTATTCATGTGCTGTCTCAGTTTGTAGCCCACAGTACAAAACATTACTTTGTCCTGTAAGCCTCAATTATCCTGAAATTATAAGTTCCTTCTATGCTGCTTATTTCCTGCAGTGAATGATACTATGTTCTATAATCTGACCTAATACAAGTCTGTGCACTAAGCAGTTCAGGATGGACTTACAAAAGAACTCACAGTCACTGAAAATGAAGAAAATTCAGAACTGCTCGTATCCATAATCTTTGTGCTACCAGGGAATAATTTGATGCTTAAACAGTAATTACAATTTTGGAGTATGAACTTAGATGACTTGCTATAACCTTATTATTTACATAAACATGGCATAGCTGGTAAACTGTACATACATGTATGGAAATATGATACTGATTTCTCCATCCCAAAAGGTCACCAAGCAGCCATGTCTGTAGCTTTTGTGCCATTTATAGAGATTTGTTTACACAAAAACTCAACTATGGCAATGGCACAGCATATTCAATGTGCTTACTGTAAGCTTTAATCTAGGTACAGACTGTTAATACGAGTCACATGCTGGCCCCAGGCTGATTATTTACCAAATTCAGGAGATATCAGCCATAAATCAAGACTAATTTATCACTCTGGCCAGCTCCCCAGTGTTCCTACCAGACCATATGAAGTGTCAAGAGATTATCATTCATCATGGCTTCATTCAGTAACGACTCTCCATGTCACATCAGAGGAATGTGAAAGATTAGTAATGCATTTAGCCACCAATGGCCAAGGTTCTGCGTAACTCTTCATCTGCCTCTAAAAACCGAGAGCAGGTCACCACATTAAATGGTGGTGTGACCTCAGTCCACCTGACAGCCACCGAACGAGAGGAGTGGAGCCAACCATCATTCTGACATTTATCAGATGAAAAAGGATTGTTCAATGTTTTAACTTCAGTTGCGTAAGGCAAAGAATGTTCAGTAATCAGGATTACATTTTGCAATCCTTGCTAACACTGAAAAAGGCTTCATCTTACACATACTACAGCAAGATACTTCATTGGTGATATGCTAAAAATAATAAAGAGCCAAGAACTGCAGTTTTAGGTTTTCCATAGATATTGTGTTGATTCTGTCTGTATGATCCATGACAAATTAGGTTCAGTAAATTCTGCACCTAAATCTCAAAATCCCAAAACTCAAAAGAGCAACCACCTACCATGCACAATTTAGTAAAACATTCTTTTTATGTTGATTTATATATAGAGCAGTGGGTTGGATGGTCTTAAACATTTAATTTTAGGCTTTTGATAAGTTCATGTACCAAATTATTTAAGTGCCAGAAAAAAATGATTCAGAATTTCATCTGGTTTGATGCCCCCGCTGTATGTGATAAGCAACTGTAGAAGACAATTTTAACTCCAAAGACTTCACTCTTTAAAGGCAACATTGAAGAAAAATACACAATGAGACATCGGACCAGCCTATACTCAGTTCTTCACAGTCACGTAATTTCAGAAGTACTGTGTAGAGTGTTTTCTCATCATATAAACAAGCCTGGCATTGTGGTGAGGGCATCTAACTATAAGGTAGCAAATGAGAAGAGGATTTGCAACTTGGTCCTCCCACTTCCTGGGCAAGGGATCTACTCATTAGGCTATTACATATAGATATTATAGGCATGTGTGCATATATATATAAGCACATACACATGTATATGTATACACTATATAAATGCCTCCCTTTATTAGGCATCTTATAAAAGGCAGAGCACACCACCTGTATCCCAAGCAGCTATGCAAACAGGTGGCCCCTGCCTCTTGACTGTCTATTAGCATCGTACCTTCAGGAGAAGGGAAGGTTTCAGCAACAGAAGGATACACTGAGGGCAGCAAAGGTATCTCCCACCCTGCACCACACAGGGTGTTCTGGATACTTCTCTGAGGTTCTCAAGCCTCCCTTCACAAACGCAGATGGTAAATCTGAGGCTGTGAACTTAATTCTCAAGGACCAGTAGACCCAAGACAATAAAACAGAGTACTGCCAAACTCCTTTCACAAGGAGAGAGCAGGGAAATAAGAACAATCGGCCATTTTCCAGCAGGGATCTGCTAAGGCAATTTTGCATTTTATCTGAAAAGTCACAGGAAAACAATTCACACTATCTGAAGTCCCAGTTATTTATAGTTTATGTTTACTCGTTGCGCAGTAGAATAAATGCTCAGAGTACTACTGTGATAAGACATAAAAACATTACTAGTTATACTGACGTGCTCTAGTAAAAACTTTACAAATGGAAATACTGCTGCTAAATTTCTCTCTCTTACATTTCTAAGCCACTGTATCCCTATCTGCCATATCATTGTTAATGACCTAATCATCTTCTCGATAGTCTGCTTGTTAAATTGCTTTTTATGGATTAAATAACTTTTCCAGCAAATCACACACTTTCAGTATGCAAACCATGCAAAGGAAGCCAAAGGGGAGTGGTGTGCAGATTACATGAAGGAGCAGGTTTTAATGATCCCAGTTCAGCAAATGGAGATTCACACTCCCATCTCCTGTCACTCCACCCTGTATTTGACCAACCCTTTTCCCACCTCTCCCTGCAGCACACCTCTCCATCCACACAACCTCTCTGCCCTCTGCAAATCCCCACTATTCTTCACATCTCCCTCCCCACTGTCTCCCTCCCTATATTCATCTGACCATTACTCTGATTCGACCACATTTTCTCTTCATCTCTACAGTCCAACCTTAATGCCCCTTCTGCCCATGTTTACTCCCCCATGCATGGCAGACCCACCAACTTATTCTCTGAACTACTGTTCTCCCTCATGTCCTCTTCTGTATTAGTTGATCTTGATGTGCTTGGCCATGGGAAGGTAATCTAGACAGTAATCTAGAAATGGCTGACCACCAAACTGGCCAACCAGAAGGCATATCTATGTGAGCTATCAGATCAGATCACACACTATCTCCCAGGACAGCTAAACAACCTGACATATGCTTGCATAGCTGCCCTAGATGCTTCGACACAAGGTACTGATTTATCTTAGGTAAAGGGGCAGCTCAAAACATCCTACAACATGCAGCTAAGACCAAGCCTGACAGCTGAAGTCCAAGACATGACCCACCTAATGCACGAATTAAGTATGGATTTTCCAAGCTGTGTGACAGCTGCATTGCCTTTACCTGGATAAGTAGCTATGGCAAGATCTTTGGGCAAGAAGACGGACTTTACCTTTTTCTTTTTGCTCTTTACCAGCTGTGGTATTTGAGTGGAATATGGCAAACCAACAACTTCACTACCCTCTCAAACTGTGACAGCAAACTGTGTTTAGGAGCCCTACCTAAGCTTGTTGACTCATAATTATTTAATCTCCTTCCTTTACTACCATACTTCAGAAATTTGCCAATACCTAAGGGTGGCTTAAGTCACCACTAATGACTACGTTACTAGTAAAAGGCTTCACTTAGTAATGACATAATTCAGTTTCCTGAGTTTTTGCATGGAAACAGATGCCTGTTAACATGGGATTATTTTTTTCACTGCAAAGGAATGTTAGATATTTGACCTCTGCCTTTTTTTCCCACTGCAACTGTCAGAGTGGCTATTTCCACATGTCATTTGCAACAGACTTTAACTGTGTATGATACACACACATACTGGAGCATGCAAATAAGGAGACAAGGTCTAGTTTCACAATTCACAGCTCCATTCACGCAGATTTATTGCCTAATTGAGCATAAATCCTATCAGTCTCTGTGTCTTAGAATAACAAGCTACTTAGTATAACTAAGTGGTGGATAAGAAACAGTGATCCGGTGTGAAGATGATCACCGCATGGGTAACAAGGTGGATACTCAAACAGTATTCAGAATTGGTTTACCATCACATCCTGGCTTCAAAAGATCATTAGTGGAATACTAGGCTTGACTTTGGTGCTTGTATTTTAAGCAGATGTGATAAATTAGAGAGAGTTCAAAAGGTGCTACAGAAATAACTGGAGATCTGGAAAACGAACATTGCTGACTAAAGCTCAGGTGTGTAGTTTGCACAGAGAAGGTTAAGAGGAATTTAGTCTTCCTCTCCAGACAGAAGTATGAAGGTATTTTTGATACTAGACAGCTCTTTAATTTTCATTCAAATGCCTAACATAGCTTAACAACTGGAAGCTGAAGCTAGAAACATAAACTAAAAATAAATAAGAGTTTTAAAGAAATTTAATAATTAACTGTGGAACACTTCACTTATCATGAATTTCTCGTCCCTTGAGGACCTTAAATCTAGATGGTGCATATTTCTAAAAGATAAGCTCAAGCTTAAAAACCAAACAAACACAAAACTCCTAAAACTTATGGCCTTTATGAGAAAAACCCATCTATTAAAATTACATGTGGAGTATGATGTAGAGCCAACTGTGTGACAGTAATAGTCCTGCCTAAAAGAACTATGAATCCAAGATGAGACATGCACAAGGTGTAATCCAAGGAAGGCCAGACACAGCTGAATTTACACCCATAAACCCACATGTCCAGAATCAATGCATTTGTGACTTCAGGCATGATACTGTACAACCACCTAATGCGTTACTGAGTAAAAGCAATCTTCAGACAAAAACGACTGTTGTTACAGTACAGCCTGTACAGTCCCAGAGAAAACAGAAGACAAAAGAGATGAGGAAATCATTTAAATGTAGCTCTAAAATCATGTAATTGGGCAGAAAAATAAAAGCTGTTTCTGTTAAAGGTGGACCATACATTTTCTGTACATTTATTAAAGGGATGGGGGGCAGGAAGAATCACCCATTCCAGCAGCTTCTTCACCCTAGGCTCAAGCAACCATGTTCATATCTTCCAAGACAATCAATAGTAGTTGGCTACAACCGAACAAGCAGCTTTGCAGTCAGCTGCCTTAAGAGTACAGGAAGTCACTTGCAATGATTTCTCCCTGCCTGTTACTGTTACTTTGCAGCACCAGGCTTCTAACAAATTGGTAACTGCAGCAAAGTCATACAGGCAGCTCTGATGGTGGGAATATTTGTCTCAATCTGCTGCCTGACATAATGCCATATTCCATTCCGCACAGTACGCAGAAGGTCATGATTATCTCCCTTTCCGTGACTAGGCGTTCCCATAAAACATACCACCACCACACTGAGGGCTTGTACTTCAGTAACAGGGCTCAGGATGTCTGACTGCATCTGCAGGCTGCATCTGCCTGTCACTTGTGAGGAGAGAGGGTTTCTCCTAGAGACAAAGTCTTGCAGAAGCTGGAAGAGGATCACAAACACAAACCAGGATGACCAATGACTTCACCACATGCTGAACCAAAGGCAAAACCAAGTCCTTTGTTTTAGCTTTCCCACAATAATCTCTTAGCATGACTCAGAAAACCCCACAAAAATACCAGCAGGTTATGAAAGTACAGAGCAAGAAGCTGAGTACGGCCACCCTGTCCTGTATTTATGGGAGACACATTCAGATCATAACTCAAACCTTCACCTCCTTCTCCTCCAAGTACAAAGCATTCTCTTTTGAGCCATCCTACTCTAACGCAAACTTAGAGCAACATGCATATAGCTTAAAAAAAACCCCAACAAAACCAACAACAAAAGTCTTACAAAAATGCTTGCACTGCAGGCATGATTCTTCCCTGGGGAGAGGATGAAAGAGCAACATGTGACAGATGTTTGTCATGTCATTCTATATAGTATTCTAATGCACACAAACAACAGTGATAAGACTTGTACAGAAACCTAAACACACCAGACTGAAACAAAGTGTTACAAAAATAACACTTGAATAAGAACAAAAGGAATTCAATATGGAAAGCTCAAGAAAGTATTTTTAGGAAGCTTTGTTGATTTTTTTTATGTCAGTTTTAAAAAAAGAATAAAGTCTCTTTTAAGGACTCCTTCAAATCCCAAATTTGTCTCCATTATCTGCTGACTCAGAGACTTCACAAGACTCTCTGGCTGGGAAACTGCAGGGGTTGCTTCCGACATAATATAGTATTGATGTACCACTGAAGGATGTAACACCATGAAACACAGCATCCTCTTAGCCTGCAGGGTTTCTAGCTATTCTCTTATGCTTCGTATTTCCTCCCTGCAGCCGAAACCTCATTTTCCCTTATGTAAAACTCCTCTCTATACTAGTTTTATAAATAAGCAGATAAAAAGAATAAATAAATTATCCTCTGGGAAAGCGGCTGAGCAGTGAAATGTCAGACTGTAATGGATACCTGATCATATAGGCATAAATTTCAACTATGAAGTGTAAACAGAAGCACGACACTCTAATAATTCATTCACTCGTATAAATATGTATGAAGGCAACTTAAAAAATCATTCACCCAGTTTGGGCAGTATGCATTTCAGCATGCGAACTACTGCATAGTCATTGCACAAGCTCCTATGGGGAAGATGGCACAGATGCTTTGATTTTTCAGGCTGCTGCCATTCACCGGAAGACACTGAAAGCATCATTCTTCAATCCGAACTGGTTATTGGTATTCCATTCTAGACCTGAGATGCTGAAATCATTCTTCAAACATACGCTGTTAAGCAGCCTAAGCAAAGAAAACTCCTGCATAGCTTTTTTTGTTTGTGTTCAGGTATTTGGATTCTGCACTAGTTACATTAGGAGGTATCTCTGAACACTGCCGGATGCTGTTACCACTAATGATAAATAAAATAAATTTAAAATGCAATTTACCTGCAGTTGCTAGAAAAAGAAACAACTCTCTGCCACCATAAACTTTTCTTCCTCACAGAGGCTCAACATCCATAAAAGCCCACTCTCTTCAGTAGCCTGTGCGTTCTGATCTCAGCAGAAGAACTGTATTCCACAACCTGTTCCCAAGTCTAAGAATGTACTTCCAACAGTTTCCTCGCTTCTGCAAACGGTAACAGAAGTTTTACAATGTGAGTAAAAGTCTTAAATACAGCATTAAAAAGACGTCCCTTCCTAAGGTGGTGGGACATAGCACAGTGAAGAATAGGACAGAAAAAGCACGTAGCCAGCTAAAGAACTGAGATGGATTCATGGTGTGCCTAACGTTTGTGGAGGCAGAGAAACCGGCAAGTCTAAAACAAGCAAATCCCTGTGCATTGGTCCTGTTGTTGGGAGGGGTTTGGAGGGAAGGAAGGCATGTAGAGGGCCACATTTCTGGGGACAGTGAACTCCTGAACTTCACAGCTACTACAAACTCTATTACAACAATTCTGCAGAACACAAAACAGGCATTCTCTCTTTAGCAAGAGATTCCCAGATAGGGAAACAAAAGTAACAAGCGAAAAAATCCCTCATCAGTCATCATTAGGGGGTAGTGCTGTTCCAACCAACGCAACAAAAAGCTGAAAGCCAGCTGGGTAACAACTTTTTTCCCCCTCTTCTTCATCCACACATCCTCAGCGAACAAGTTGAAGAAAGGAGAAGACACCTGCACAAACCACCGAAGAGATCCCCTCTGCTTTTCAAAGAGGAGCCCCACTACACTTTGCTTTAATCGATTTAGGAATCAGAACTGGTTGATCAACATTCTTACATTTAATCATGAACATATTTAGGTTAGAATAAAATAAAGGCTTCCCATTCATAATCCTATATTAACACACACTGAGGAATACCCAGAAAAGTCTACAAGTGTATAAAGATGCAGACGGCAACTGAAGTTTCTTTAAGTGCCTAAACCACCTGAAAATGCCAATAGCTGCTTTTACACCTTTCAGCACCAACCTTTAAATACAGGGCTAACAGTCCTTGCTCAAGTAACCTTTACATATAGGGCTGACAGTCCTTGCTCAAGTAACCTTTACATATAGGGCTGACAGTCCTTGCTCAAGTAATCAAGGTTTGCAAGACCATACACTGATTTTGGAACACTTCCTTAAGCTCCGAAGGGATTATCTGTTCCAGTTACTACCCAAAGTGATTAAGTCGCATGATTCTGAGTACATCACAAATAAGAGACCAAATCTGCTTTGCTGCTGTAGAAAACCTTTTCACAACATGTGAATCAATGCAACACATAAATGAGGCATTATCCTCAGTGTCAGGCAGGAGTATAGAGAAAAGGAGATTAATTTTTTCTTTTACTACCCAGTAAAAAAATATCAAAACCAAAATGTAAACTCAGTCTCTGATTCTGTGTTCTCATTACTGAAACTCACTTGAACTATACATTCTAAAAAAATCCCTTTAAAATTGATTTACATGTTTTAAAATCAAGTAGTTTTAAGATTGTCAGAGGTAGAGAATTCTTCTGGGCAACAACTTTGCAGATGAAGCTTGAATTTCTTGCAAAATTCTACCATGGAGTTATAAACATAGATAATAAATTGGACTCTGACAGGACTTTGGCAAGACTTCGGCAAGACTTCCCTATTTTATACTTAGGTATTAAAATCTAGCTATTTATTTATTACAGTTAACAGGGTAATTTTACTTTTCTCCTCCACTGCTTTTACATTGTTTAAGTGAACACTAATGCATATAATTACAACTTCCAATACTGGTTCTTGGTTTATATGTGAATGACATGAATATTTGATGGATTAAGATATTTATGGTTGTGTAGAAAGATGGAATCAAAAATCGCTTTAAGCCAGCGTTCAACTTTTCATGCTCCAGAAGAATGAAAAACAAATCCTTCCCCCACAACTCCTCATACTGGACATTATGATAAATAATAAAACTGAAATATAAAGCAGAAATATGGAGTGCCTGAAAGTTAATGTTCCAGTGGCTAATAGTTTGCTATGCATCAAAGCTGAACATTTTGGTCCTTTTTACTCAATATAGGGAATTCATCCTAACTTAGGAGGAATAAATAAATATTAAAAAAAAAAAAGAGAGAAAAAAGAAAATACCTATTCTCAGTAAACTCAGATATTGCACTTGTAAATGGAGTAATAAGAGCCACTAGTACCTTAAAATACAGAGAACAAAGTTGACCATATTGCATTTTCAGTTTTGCCCATGAATCCAGAACAATTCCACAGCAGATTTAATCAGGGTTTATGATGTCTTAACTGACAGCAGATTTTGTCCCTGAACTGCGAATCTACAAGTAGAAATAATCTATTTCAGCCTGATTACATCTTCTATCTTTTCAGACAGGTAAACTCTTTTCCTTTAAAAGAATTGCTCTTTCAAGTCTTTCCAAATAACCCAACCATAGTTTTGTAAAATCACTTTGAGGCAAAAGAAAAGACAATACCCTGTCTTACCTGACATCTGAGAACAATAAACAACCTCAGTCCTGGAATCTAGAATACCTATTGAACAAATCCCAAACAGTTTCTAAGTGTGTAAAAGAATCAATATCTTCAAGAAAAAAATGCTGAAATTCAATCTCTTTTATATAAAACAGAAAGAGCAAAGGAGTAACTTAGACTTTTTTTTTCTTTTGAAAAACACCTTCATTTGGAACCAACTTTGTTGTGAAGTGGGGCCTTATTATTTTTTTTGCTATATCCTGTACGCGCTTAGTGCTCCCAACTTTTACTGAAATCCTACATTTGGATTTGGGCAATTAAAATCCAGCAAACACAGATCAGGAGTTAAATCTAGACACCTTCAGTACTGACTTTGAGACCAGTAATTTTACAATTCCCTTTACTTACAGCGCTGCCCCTACAACAAACAAAAGACTGCCCACAAGTAGGAATTGCAAAAGCTCAGAAAAGAGAAAAAATACAACAGAGAAAGTAGGTTCCTTATACAAAGAAAAAAAATAGACAAATTACAGAATTATAAAAATGTAGAAGAGTAACAATGCAACACAGAGATGTACTTTTGGCCAGGTATCTTCCAAAGTATTCACATACCCTCAGGAGAAAAATCTAGTGCAAAGATAGCAATCACAAACAACATTAACTTCTACTACTACAGCTCTGTTGGAAAGGAAGGAATTAAATTCTCTGGAACTGCCTCAGAGGCCAAATATTTGGCCATACGTATTACAGAAATGCTTAAATAAAACCTTTACACACATGACACCCTGGTGAAAGCAGAAGGATAATGCATGGAGTGAGAACCCTCCTTACCTCTCTCAGCCGGAAAACAGGAACTATTCATCTGGAAAAGTAGTAATAGCAGAAAAGACACTTCTCAGCTGAGGGCAAAGCCCGTATTTGCCATGCAGCTAAAAACAGAAGGAAGACTCAGTAAAAAACATTTGAGGTGTTGGAACTAGATGATCTTAAGGTCCTTTCCAACCTTAACTATTCTATGATTCTATGAAACATCCCTGACTTGATTATTGTCTCAAAACTGACACAGGAAACATATGTAGAGAAAATGAACAAAGACAAATACACCCCGAACTAAAAAAAACCCACAAACAAACAAATAAATGTATCTCTTATTTATCCAAGTTCTGATTCAGCTTTCAGAGTTTAGCTTGCAAGGATCAGGTCAATACTGAGTAATTATCAATTACATGACTCTAAATCATATTAGTATGCTACCCCTACTGCTATTGCACGCAAATATACCACAGTTATTGTGTTACCCTCAGAACATCCTTCTGAGGAACAGACTTATTATTAGTTTAATACTCTCTATGATTTTATTAGCATTGGGGAACTAAGGCAGAGGGGCTGAGAAATTTATTTAAGGTTTTCAGAGGACCAGACAGAGCCCAGATCTCCTGACTGCCTGCCTAATCTACTTACATATTTCAAAAGCTACACCACCACACGTTTCAAACACCTCATTGAAAATACGGAAACTACTAGTAGATTGGTCACTTCAAAGCAGGTAACAAACACAATATCGACATCATATCTTGGCACTCTATCAAATGAGATCTATCATAAACCATTGTTCTTTTGTCATGAATATCATATACAGACCCCTTTACGTATACAGATGCATATAAGAAACTACAAAGGTAAGCTTTCAAAAAGCGATGCGCTGGTGTGTCTTAGCATGGTAAGAAGGGGTTATACAGCCCATCTCCAACCCTTCCTCTGCCCACCCAGATGCCAGCACCCAAGCCCCCAGATGATACTGGCACTACTACTCTCCCTTCTGTATGTTCTTTTTTTCACTTAGGGTTTTGCTGGGATTTTGGTTTGGTTTGGGCTCTTTTGGGGGGTGTTTATATTTTTACTCCTTGAGACAGTGTCAATCTAAGCTCTTCAGGAGCTACATCCATTCAAAGCCATGTATAGCAACAACATAATACTTCATATATCGAAGTATTCTGGCATTTGAGCTATAGAATAAAGCACTCATTTAAAACACAGAATAGAAATGTGAAAAGAGCTAAGAGCTCCAGCATCTTTGAAACACAGTGAGATTATGCATGTAACTCCTTTCAAATCGCAGGACCAAAGACTGTGATACAGATCAATGCTTATCCAATCGATGCCGAACATACTCTAACGTACCAGTAAGTACAAACACATGGGATCAGGGAGTTGCTCTGGATCCGCTTTGACATAGTACAGAAAAACTGAACCTTTTCCTCTAATAAAATGAAAAAAGCATGTCCTGCATCAGAAAACAGTCACAAAAAGAGGATGTTTTACATACATAACATAGAATCATAGAATGGTTTGGGTTGGAAGGGACCTTTCAGATCATCCAGTTCCAATCTCCCTGCCATGGGCAAGGCCAACTTCCACTACACCAGGTTGCTCAAGGCCCCATCCAGCCTGGCCTTGAACACTGTCAGGGATAGAGCAGCGACAGCTTCTCTGGGTAACTGTGACAGTGTCTCACTGCCCTCTTAGTGAAGAATTTTCTCCTATGTCTAATCTAAATCTCCCCTCTGTCATCTTAAATCCATTCCCCCTTGTCCTGTCACTACACGGCCGTGTCAAAAGTCCCTCTCCAGATTTCTTGTAGGCCTCCTCTTAGGTACTGGAAGCTGCTCTAAGGTGCTGCCCTGAGCCTTTTCTTTTCCAGGCTGAAAAAGCCCAACTCTCTCAGCCTGTCTTCATAGGAGAGGTGCTCCAGCCCACAGAGGATCTTCATGAGCCTCCTCTGGATTCATTCCCACAGGTCCCTATCCATGCTTAACAATATTTCGATAAAAAGGCAGGTTTTTATTTGGAAATCCCTGGTTTCGCTGATTTAAATCAAGTTCTTATTGTTACTTTTAACTTAAGCACTTATGCATTAAAAACACACCTTCCCCAAAGGTTTTTGTTACCAGATTCATAAAAATACTGAGGAACACAAAATATTTTTAGACCAAGTGCATCTATTTCCTCTGCTGAGCTGAATTATTTTGTATGATGGACAACAAACAGTGAAACTCCCCAGCTCTTATATTGGATGCTATCCTTCTTAAAAAACAATTTAAGAGTCCTATGTCAGGATACATAATCTGAAAAGATGGCAATTCTCATGCAGTAGCACCAGCACTGCAGATTGGCAAATCTTTTGTAGCATGTTCAGCAATAGGATGGAATTAGTTAGAACTGTCTTCCACTCCTACCTCTTTTTTTCCCTCTTTTCTTTGCTGGCCAGATTATTCTTTGTATTTATAATTAGCAATTACAGAAATACTTCACAAACCTTCCTGGAAAACAAGACAATCCAAAATTTCCTACTTTCATAAATAGTTTTAAGACAGAAACAAATTATAGGCATTGCTTGAGGACAGCTTTAGTAAGCAAAAGTCGATTATAAATCTTTAAAACACAGCTCTAACACATGGTAATGCAAGATCTACAAACAGTCGCTTGGCAATTCTCCTACAAGAGAAACGAAAAATATTCAACACTGTACTGTGAACTTGGTAATACTGATATGAAATTGCCCCGAGTAGTTGATACTGGCACATGAAAATAAAGCAAAGCTCAGCAAGACACATGAAATTCATGCATTTCCAATGTAGTTCCAACCAGCATAGCATAAATCAGCATGGGCATGTAATTCTTGGCTGTCTTGTTCGACATAAGTGAAGCAGAAATTATGTGTTGTTGCAGGTGTTTTGCAAGCAAACATGACGCCCCGCTGATGGTTAACAGACGGACCGGACTCTTTTCAAAGCAAAACGAGCTGAAGGAAGATCTCCAAGCTGACTAATAAAAACACCCAGGTGGAAGCAGTTATGACCATCCCTGCACTGGAGCAGTCAGCAGCATTGTGTTAAGATGGTATTGGAAACAGGCTGCTCCAAGGGGAACTAGGGGCAGGCTCCAGCAGGCTTGTGAAGCATCTCTGGGGATGACAGCCACTTCCAGCTGGGCTGGTCGCCGGGCTACTCAGTACAGGCAGCTCCATTTGGCTCTGACAATGTGTATCTCAGTCTGAAAGCTCCACAACACCTGCAGTTTACGCTCACTGAGAAATCTGCCATTTCTAGCCCCTCAAAGCCAAATTCTAAAGTTATATGACCTAGAATATTGTCAATCAAATTGATTATTTAATTTTGCAACTGCAGGGGTTTGTTTCTTATGCAGAGCCGAGGATGCATAAAATACCTTTTGGACTTAAAGATGGTGCCCCTCTGCTACAGGTCTCTTTGACTTCTGAAGATATGTTTTACATAAAATTAAAAGCATTCCGAGCAAACAGCCCCTTCAGTGGGCACGTTAGAGCAGCAAGGGGAAAAAAAGATTGGAAAAGAATCTGGCATTTGCAAAGTCATCTAGACTTTGCAATAAAATTTAACCATTTGATTTAGAAATAATCACCGCAAATTCAACAGGTATGTTCTTCATAACAGTAGAATGTTGAAAAATCAATCCAAAATACAGAGGGATCCTTGACTTGCCAACCTGTGTGAATCATCTTGGTTGGGTTTTTTTATCCTTCTCTGTTCTACTGCCCCTCTGAAAAACTCCTGTGTAAATGATACACTGCAGGTCCATCCCCCTTAACTGCAGGCTGTTTTCAGGAGACAGCAGCGTGAAAAAAAACTGAAGAAGGCTACAGAGACACTGGCAAGGCTGTTCCTGGACATGATCAGAAATTGCCTCTCAGCAGTGACACACGCTGCTGATTTCAGAAAACACACATGAGTAAACATGTGCATAAACTTTTGACTCAAAGCAATGCCACAGTAGTTCTGTCATCCATCAGATCTTAGGAGATAAACACGATGTGATGTTGGCTCTTGCTAGAAAGGCTTCCAAACCTAAAAGCTGCAACTAATTGGTGCTTGAGTAGATAGCACTCTTCTCTCTGTGCATAACCAGTGTCCAAGCAATGCAGAAGGGAGCACTTGCTCCCAAGTTAGACAGATGTAACTAGGCTCAGAAAGACTGGTCAGAAAATAAAGATGCTGCTTGGAAAATAAAAATACAAATTGAAGGGTTGGCATCTGCTTTCATTTTGTGTTTTTCAAAATTAAAAATAGGAGACAGAAGGAAATCTTTCAAATATTAGCTGAGGAACTCCTAACCCTGTGTATTCCTGCAGCAAGGGTCACTGGAGATTACTGTACAGACCTGCTCCATGGTCACTGAGTCAGATTAGCAGCCCACTTAGGTTACCAGCCTGCAAGCGTGTCTTCAGAGAGGGCTCTATGAGGCCCTACAGGACATTCCCAGAGGGAAGGCTCAGGTTCCTTAACACCGAAATAGCTATCCACTACTCACTCAAGTGTTTGGGGATGTGGCTGGACCTACTCTGTGCAGCTTCAGCTACCCCATCTTTCTAATGACACTGTGAGACACATGCACACAAGAAAAAACAATATCCTTCAGCACAGGATGACCTCAACACCCCTCAAACGCAGATATTTTCATGTCCTGCTGCAAGGACACACAGCATGTCTGAAAACCCTGATCACTGGCTGAATTCAGGACAGCGAAGAGCTGGTGATTGTCCTGGAAGGGGAACGATGCCAGTGCTGTTCTGTCACATATAGCTTGGACTTTCCTTTACAGGAGTATGGACTGTTAATTCTAGTGCTTGAGCCAAAGTTCAGCTCATCTCGCGTATTCCCTCTTGACAGAGGGTGCACAGAACATTACACATTTTCTGCACTGATGTGTGTTATTGCCATGCACTGCAAACCGGCTGCCCTTTTTCAGGCCAGAGACATCAGCTTTTCAATTTTTCCTTTGTCCTTAGCCCTACAAATCACTACACCCCAGTTAAGAAGTCAGCGGGTGTATGGCGGCTCTTACTCCA